>JBBGZY010002456.1:600000-766425 GCA_037952925.1 Lithobates clamitans
CCTCCAAAATGCTGATTGTGACACACCTCTCTCCTCCACCCCCTCCTCTTCTTCTTCCTCCATGGCCTCTTCCTCGGAACCAGCGGTGCTCCGTAGGCGTTCAAGGGGCTACGCAAGTACGCAGGCCAAAAGATGCCATGCGGTGCTTGAGCTGGTGTGCTTGGGGGACAGGAGCCACACTGGGGCAGAGGTTCTGTCAGCTCTGCAGGGGCAGGTTCAGAGGTGGTTGACGCCACGCCAACTTAAGGCAGGAATGGTG
Source organism: Lithobates clamitans (assembly GCA_037952925.1). Lineage (NCBI taxonomy): Eukaryota > Metazoa > Chordata > Amphibia > Anura > Ranidae > Lithobates > Lithobates clamitans. The sequence goes on from JBBGZY010002456.1 coordinate 600,260, forward strand.
GTTTGCGACAATGGCACCAACCTCCTCTCTGCCCTCCGACAGGGACAACTGACCCATGTGCCCTGTTTGGCTCACGTCCTTAACTTGGTGGTGCAGCGGTTCTTGGGCAGGTACCCGGGCTTACAGGATGTCCTGAGGCAGGCCAGGAAAGTCTGTGTGCATTTCCGCCGGTCATATAATGCCAGTGCTCGGCTGACGGACCTCCAAAAGGAGTTTAACCTGCCCAAGAACCGCCTAATCTGTGACATGCCCACCAGGTGGAACTCGACGTTGGCCATGCTGCAGCGGCTGCACACGCAGCAGAGGGCCATCAATGAGTACCTGTGCGACTATGGCACCAGGACAGGGTCAGGGGACCTTGGTTTTTTTTCCCCACGCCAGTGGGCCATGATCAGGGATGCATGCACTGTCCTGTCACCATTCGAGGAGGCCACGAGGATGGTGAGCACTGACAGTGCATGCATCAGTGACACTGTCCCCCTTGTCCACCTGTTGGAGCACACGCTGCGTGGAATAATGGACAGGGCACTTGAGGCAGAACAGAGGCAGGAAGAGGAGGACTTCCTTAGCTCTCAAGGCCCCCTTTATCCAGACAGTGTTCCTGCGTGCCCGCCGATCACACAGGAAGAGGACGAGGAGGAGGAGGAGGAGGAGGAGGAAGATTGTGTCAGTATGGAGGTGGAGCCTGGCACTCAGCATCAGCAGTCTTTAAGGGATCAGTCCCAAGGAACACATGGACTTGTACGTGGCTGGGAGGAGGTGGCTGCGGACGTTGTTGTCCTTAGTGACCCAGAGGACTCCGGACCGAATGCCTCAGCAAACCTACGCTGCATGGCCTCCCTGATCCTGCAAAGCCTGCGTAAGGATCCTCGTATTCGTGGTATCAAGGAGAAGGACCAATACTGGCTGGCAACCCTCCTTGATCCACGTTACAAGGGTAAGGTTGCGGACCTTATCTTGCCATCGCAGAGGGAGCAGAGGATGAAACATCTTCGGGAGGCCTTGCAGAAAGGTCTGTGCAACGCGTTCCCAGAGACTGGGAGGTTACAAACTCCTGTTTCTGGACAACGTGTTGCTGAGGCTTCGGTCAGTCAAAGAAGGAGCGGTGGAGAAGGTGGCCGTCTGACCGATGCGTTCAGACAATTTTTTGGTCCGCAGCCCCAAGGTATGATCGGTTCCAGCAACCATCGCCAGCGTCTGTTTTACATGGTGCAGGAATACCTAGGGGCAAGATCAGACTTGGACACCTTTCCCACCGAAAATCCTCTGGGTTACTGGGTCTTGAGGATGGATCACTGGCCAGAGCTTGCACAGTATGCAATTGAGCTACTGGCCTGTCCTGCATCCAGCGTTCTTTCGGAACGCACATTCAGTGCTGCTGGAGGCGTGGTAACCGATCACAGGGTGCGTCTGTCCACCGACTCGGTCGATCGGCTGACCTTCATAAAAATGAATCAGTCTTGGATCACCACCAGCTACCAAGCACCTGATGCAGATGTAACCGAATAATTTTTTTTGAAATCTCAGATCCCTTCAAAGACTGCCTATGCTGATGCTGAGTGACTATCCCTGAGTAATTATCCTCTTCCTCCTCAATCATCACGCTGATAGCTTGTAAGAACATTTTTGGTTCTGGGCGCCACCACCAGTGCCTAAGGCACAATTTTTCAGCCCCTGTTTAACAGGGGCGTGTAATTACAATTTTTGATGTAATACTTTGCAGCAGGGCTCGTTCCTGCATTCCAACTAGAGTGTCTGTGAGGGGTTGCAGTGTTGTGGCACCAGCACCAGTGCCTAAGACCCAATTTTTCAGCCCCTGTCTAACAGGGGCGTGTAATTACAATTTTTGATGCAATACTTTGCAGCAGGGCTTGTTCCTGCGTTTCAACTAGAGTGTCTGTGAGGGGTTGCAGTGTTGTGGCACCAGCACCAGTGCCTAAGACCCAATTTTTCTGCCCCTGTCTAACAGGGGCGTGTAATTACAATTTTTGATGCAATACTTTGCAGCAGGGCTCGTTCCTGCGTTCCAACTAGAGTGTCTGTGAGGGGTTGCAGTGTTGTGGCACCAGCACCAGTGCCTAAGGCCTAATTTTTCAGCTCCTGTTCAACAGGGGCATGTAATTACAATTCTTGATCTAATATTTCACAGCAGGGCCCTGTGAGGGCTTACAGTGTTTTGGCCACAGCAACACCTAAGGCCCAAATTTCTGCTGAGTATATAGGGCAGGACCCTACTTTCAAACATCTAACTTACAAACGACTCCTACTTGCAAACGGAAGGAGACAACAGGAAGTGAGATGAAATCTACCCCTAAGGAAGGGAAATTCTCTCCTGTAAGAGTTAATATGGGAAAACAATTTCTCCTTTCCACTGATGCTTTCCAATCCTTGTTCCACAAAAAAACCCAAATTTTCCAAAAACATTTTTCATTGGGACAAAAAAGTGAGGTGAAATCTTCTGAAGAGGAGGAAAGACGCAAAACAAATGTCACAGGGGTGATAACCCTTCCCTATGTTTTCCAAAAAGCTTAGAAAAGATTTTTTGGCTGGAGCTAAACACATTAAAAATGTTCAAAATTACAAACAGATTCTACTTAACAACAAACCTACAGTCCCTGTCTTGTTTGCACCGCCTGAATACTGCTGTTCAGAGTATATAGGGACCTTTCCTTATTTTAATTTGGGTGCGGGGTTCCCCTTAATATCCATACAAGACCCAAAGGGCCTGGTAATGGACTGGGGGGTACCCATGCCGTTTGTCTCACTGATTTTCATCCATATTGCCATGACCCGACATGACATTAAACCCGCAAGCAGTTTTAAATGAGATTTTTTCCTTTAAAAATGACATTTGGTGCAGGGACTGTTCTAAACATGGGAAACACGCGTCACTTTACAGGCATACTATAGACACCCCCCAGGTACGATATTTAAAGGAATATTTCACTTTTTTTTTTTTACTTTAAGCATCATTAAAATCACTGCTCCCGAAAAAACGGCCGTTTTTAAAAGTTTTTTTTGCATTGATACATGTCCCCTGGGGTAGGACCCGGGTCCCCAAACCCTTTTTAGGACAATACCATGCAAATTAGCCTTTAAAATGAGCACTTTTGATTTCGAACGTTCGAGTCCCATAGACGTCAATGGGGTTCTAACGTTCGTGCGAACTTGCGGTCCGTTCGCGGGTTCTGGTGCGAACCGAACCGGGGGGTGTTCGGCTCATCCCTATTGCTGGGACCAAATTTGATGCCTAAAACTTTAATTTCCTGCCGGGGCTCTGGGAAGGTGTCCGGAAGCTTGAAGCCATTGCCTTCCTCTCGCAACCAGAAAACCTCACTATCACTTATCCTGATTGATCTTTGAGCCAGATGCCTCAGCATACTGCTCCATCACCGAGACCACCTTCACCTCCTCTGTCCCAGAGATGAAAACAGACATTTCATCAGCATAGGCCACGACTCTCAGAGGAGACTCACCAAGAATGCCCAAAGGCACAACGGTCCGCTCTCTAACCTCCCGATGAAGGGATCAATTGTGAACGCGTATAGCAGAGGACTCAAAGGACACCCCTGATGCACATCCGAGCCAACCTCAAAAGTCCGTCCGATCCAACCATTCACAAGCATGAATCTTTCAGCCCCTCTGTACAAAGGCTTCAAAACATTAGAGACATTAAAGTGTACATTTGTTTATTAAAAAATCATACAAACATACAGCTCATTAATAAAAACATATTTTACACAAAAATAAACAACTAAACAAAAGCAAGCGTGCTTACATCAGCAAGTAAAGAAAAAAGTTTCCTGACAAGATAACACAAGATAACACAAGATGACAAGAAACATATTTTAATGACAACAAAAAAGAGACTACAAACCCCAAACCTCAACTTATACACAATCCAGGCTAAGAAACATTTTGAGATTAAATCGCCATCAGGATGTGATTACAACCCCCCCCCCCCCCATTAACCCCCACCCCACATCATTCACCCCGACTTCCACATCATTCACCTTGCATTCTGCACCAGCCACCCTCATTCCCTTTCCCTTCTCACCTTCCCCACCACCATCATCCAATCCATCCCTCACTCCACCCGCACTTCTGCCACGCAGAGGAGGAGGGGTTGGCACCACCATACACTCTGGTCCAGCACCCTCCACTACACTAGGAGAAACAATAGGTGCAGACACAGACTTGGCATACACACTTTCTGACACTGACTGGGAGACCACTGACTGGGGGGACACTGACACCACAGAGGGCCTCACAGACACAGATTCTGATGGGACAGAGACACTAGGATCCCCTGGTACAACCTCCGCCAACTCAGACTCTTTTCTATCCAGACGGAAAAATTCCTCCACTAACTCTGGCTTATTGTGCAAAGCCTCAGGGCACCGGCTATAAGGGTGACCAACCTTATCACATAGGTTACATTTAATGATGTTACAGTCCCTTGCCAGATGCCTCAGTTCCTGACACAAAGAACACTTCTGTTCTGGACATTTAGAGGGGAAATGTCCCTTGACTCCACATTTATGTCACACCTTAGGTTGACCAGGGTAGAAGACGGTAATCCTATCTCTACCAATAAAGGCAGAGGAGGGCAAATGCTGGACCACATCCCCACACACACTCAACCTCATTGACACCGACCACCCACCCGTCCAGATTCCTATATCATCCACAATCTTTTTTAGGGGACACAACGTTTCACCAAACCTCCTCAACCAGACCCATAAATCCTCAGGGGGTATAGACTCATTCCTTGTCAGGATAGTCACATCCTTAAAGCGGAGCTCCGCCAAATTTTTTTTTTTAAAAGTCAGCAGCTACAAATACTGCAGCTGCTGACTTTTAAAATAAGGACACTTACCTGTCCAGGGCGCCCGCGATGTCGGCACCCGAGGCCAAACCGTCTCTCAGTCCTCGGGTGCTGCCACCTCCATCTTCAGTAAGGGAATCAGGAAGTGAAGCCGTGCGGCTTCACTTCCTGGTTCCCTACTGCGCATGTGCGAGTCGCGCAGCACAATACGGCTGGTCCCTGCTGTTTCTGGGACCCGTGTGTTTCCCAGCAGACAGCGGGGGGGGGCAGGAATTGGTGTAAATAACCACAGATTCTGCGGCTATCTCTGCCGGAAGTGGGTACAGATACCTGTAATATACAGGTATCTGCACCCCCCTCCCCCCCGAAACGTGTCAACTGTGACACCGGAGGGGGGAGGAATCCATTGAGTGGAAGTTCCACTTTTGGGTGGAACTCCACTTTAATCAAGGGAGACAACTTTGGGGACAAGCCCCTTCCAGTCCGACTGGCCAAAATATACATGCTCAAACCGTTCCCAAAACAGATTCAGCGATTCTGGCCGCACAAATGACAAATCATTATCATAGGAACCAGCCGGACTGATAAGAGCATAAATATCCTCTGCCTTAAATCCCATGGTTAGGATCTTATCCACAACCACCCTCCTGATAGGTGGAATATCTTCTCTCTCCCATCTGAGCTGTACCACATTCCTGCGTTTAATTGAAGGTGCGTTAGGTGAAAGTCGCACAACTGGCTCCCTTCCACCAGCAGCAGCATGACTTTGTCCTGACACAGCCTTACCATAACTCCTAACTGGGACAGATGACACATTGACTGGTTGCATAGGAATATTAATTGGCTGCATAGGAATATTAATTGGCTGCATAGGAATATTAACTGGCTGCATAGGAACCTCTAAAATCTGGTTTGGTAAATTACCCACCACTTGATCCTCCCTCCTCCCCTCCAGCACAACAGTCCCGCTCACCATAGCCTCAGAAATACCACAGATACCAGCAGTCCCATCATCAAGTAAAGTCTTCTGTTTGGAAAAAACACCAGCTGTTTCAGCGTTCATACTGCCCTCCTGCTCTGCAGTTTCAATGTTCATGCGACATTCCTGCTCTGCACTGTTAATGTCCATGTGGAACTCCTCACAGTCGGCAGAAATTTCTCTGTCTGGATACATGCTATCTCTTCCTGCATCCCCATGATCTTCATCTGATGGGTTGGTGCCACTCAAGGGGAATTCCATTTCTGAAATGGTCTGCAGCAATCTGCCATTTTCCTCAACCTCATCTTGGAAGACTGGTAAGGACTCCTCTTGCATAGGCTGAGGATCCATTGCAGCTTGAGCACATGGAGTAGGCCTCAGTGCCTCTGGAGAGCCTCCACCTTCGTCTTCCCCAACATGGTCCATGCTTGCTTGGGAAAAGTCTGCATGAGAGGCCCCAGGCTTGCTGCTTCTCTCAGCTGAGATCACAGGAGAGTGAGCCAAACAGCACCCTGCAGAACAGCACCACCTGGTGGAGAAGCTCCTCTGGTACAGAGACTGATGTGACTAGCTTAATGATCTCTTAACAGCACTGCGGTATATGTCAGAGCTATATAAATGTATAATAATAATAATAGTGTGTGACTGTGGGGGGAGGGGACATTAAAGTGTACGCTCCTCTGGTAGAGACTGATGTGACTATTTCATGTTCTTTCTCTGCAGGTCTCTATGTGTTCAGTGAGATCTCCAGTGACCCCATTATACCGGACTATGGAAGACCTGTGACTCTGCACTGTGATGTGACTGGCTGTGACCCCAGAGACACCCCTGAGGTCACCTGGTCAGGTACTGGAGGAGTGCTGGAGAACGGACAGCAGAGAGAGACCCGAGGCAGTGGAGACGTTCTGTCCTGTTATCTGACTATAACACCTACAGCTCGGGATTATGGGAAGGTTTATACCTGCAGTGTAAAGCACAAGGACATGAAATATCCTATTGAGAAAAAAATACACCTAAGGCTCCGAGGTAAGTTAACTGGAAGGAAATTTGGAAGCACAAAACTACAACCCTGATTCCAAAAAAGTCAGGGTGCTGTGTAAGATCTACACAAGAAAAGAATGCAATGATTCGCAAATCTCATATACTCGAGTATAAGCCAAGTTTTTCTGCACATTTTTTTGTGCTGAAAAAGCCCCCCTCGGCTTATACTTGAGTGAGGGTCCCGCTTACTGTTCTCCGGTCTCTCTGGGGCCGTTTTGAGCTGTTGCTGCGACCGCCTCTAGAGGTCTGGATAGCACTGGCGATCCGCCTCTAGAGGTCTAACAGAGGCCTGCAGTGTTTCGGGCTCGCCGCCATTCTGTTGTAGCCGCGGCTCAAACCCGACAGTACAGTGGACAGCGGGAGACCGTGAACAAGGTGAGGCTGCAAATGGGCACAGTGAGGCTGCAGATGGGCACAGTGAGGCTGCAAATGGGCACAGTGAGGTTGCAGATGGGCACAGTGAGGCTGCAGATGGGCACAGTGAGGTTGGAAATGGGCACAGTGAGGCTGCAAATGGGCACAGTGAGGTTGCAGATGGGCACAGTGAGGCTGCAGATGGGCACAGTGAGGTTGCAAATGGGCACAGTGAGGCTGCAAATGGGCACAGTGAGGCTGCAAATGGGCACAGTGAGGCTGCAGATGGGCACAGTGAGGCTGCAGATGGGCACATTGAGGCTGCAGATGGGCATTGTTTACCAGTACAATCAGAAGCAACCATACAAAAAAGCGATATTTGGGCCAAGTCTTGTGCGGACAAAATGAACAGGCAAAAATCAATAAGCAGAACTATTTATCGCTTCAATGTTGCCATAGATTAATATGTTAAAAAACAATTAAATTCTCCTTTGCATAGATTGTCAACAGTCAGCTTACTCAGCAATATAGTGATACCTTATGAAGGCGGCCAATAGACCGGCTGGTTGGAAAGTTTGCTGCAGTGATGGAATCTTCATGTGTCCCATGTGAAGTCCACACGGGCGGGGTGGGGAGAGGAATTGGAGCCGAATCAAGCTTCAACTGGATTAATTGTTTACCAGTAACTGCTGCATTTCCCACCCCCTAGGCTTATTCTAGGCTTTTACTCGAGTATATATGGTAAAAAAAAAAAAAAAAAAAAAAAAAAAGGAATTTTGAAATTGATCTAAAAAAAGTTGGGACAGGGAAACAAAAAGCAAAGTCATACTTGCCAACTGTCCTGAATTTCCCGGGACATTCCCGGGATTTGGACCCATTTCCTGATTTTATCGTTTCCCGGGAAATTCAGTTTTTCCCGATTTTTCGCCGCTGAGGTCCACGCTGCCGACCGCTAGAGGTCCGTGGCTGGCAGGGACAATGTCTCCGCCGGCCGCCATTTTTAAGAAGACCAGAAAAAGTAGGCTGGCTGGGTGGCTACAATAGAAATTAAGCTGTGGCGCCGCCCACCCCCCACCCCACTGCCAGTCTCTGTGACCTGTTATGGAAAGGGGCAGAGGATGGGCGGCGCCGCAGCTCAATTTCTATTGTAAGCACGCGGCTGGCTCTGTCTCTATTGTGTTCCCCTTGGCCTCTCTTCTGCAATGGTGGCGGAGACACCACTGCTCTGGAATACCTGATAGATGTAAGGAGGGGCTCCGCTGGGTACACTAGATGTAAGGAGGGACTCCGCTGGGGATGCTGGATGTAAGGAGGGGCTCCGCTGGGTACACTAGATGTAAGGTGGAGCCCTGCTGGGGACACTAGATGTAAGGAGGGGCTCCGCTGGGGACACTGGATGTAAGAAGGGGCTCTGCTGGGTACACTAGATGTAAGGAGGTGCTCTGCTGGGGACACTGGATGTAAGGAGGGTCTCCGCTGGGTACACTAGATGTAAGGAGAGGCTCCGTTGGGGACACTGGATGTAAGGAGGGTCTCCGCTGGGGACACTGGATGTAAGGAGGGGCTCCGCTGGGGACACTGGATGTAAGGAGGGGCTCTGCTGGGGAGACTAGTTGTAAGGAGGGGCTCCGCTGGGTACACTAACTGTAAGGAGGGGCTCTGCTGGGGACACTGGATGTAAGGAGGGGCTCCGCTGGGTACACTAACTGTAAGGAGGGGCTCCGCTGGGGACACTGGATGTAAGAAGGGGCTCTGCTGGGTACACTAGATGTAAGGAGGTGCTCTGCTGGGGACACTGGATGTAAGGAGGGGCTCCGCTGGGTACACTAGATGTAAGGTGGAGCCCTGCTGGGGACACTAGATGTAAGGAGGGGCTCCGCTGGGGACACTGGATGTAAGAAGGGGCTCTGCTGGGTACACTAGATGTAAGGAGGTGCTCTGCTGGGGACACTGGATGTAAGGAGGGTCTCCGCTGGGTACACTAGATGTAAGGAGAGGCTCCGTTGGGGACACTGGATGTAAGGAGGGTCTCCGCTGGGGACACTGGATGTAAGGAGGGGCTCCGCTGGGGACACTGGATGTAAGGAGGGGCTCTGCTGGGGAGACTAGTTGTAAGGAGGGGCTCCGCTGGGTACACTAACTGTAAGGAGGGGCTCTGCTGGGGACACTGGATGTAAAAAGAGGATCTGCGGTGGACACTGGATGTAAGGAGGGGCTCCGCTGGGGACAATGGATGTAAGGAGGGGCTCCGCTTCGGACACTGGATGTAAGGAGGGGCTCTGCTGGGAACACTAGATGTAAGGAGGGGCTCCTGGATGTAAGGAGGGGCTCCGCTGGGGACACTGGATGTAAGGAGGGGCTCCGCTGGGGACACTAGATGTAAGGAGGGGCTCCGCTTGGGACACTGGATGTAAGGAGGGGCTCTGCTGGGGACACAATGGATGTAAGGAGGGGCTCTGCTGGGGACACTAGATGTAAGAAGGGGCTCCGCTGGGGACACTGGATGTAAAGAGGGGCTTCGCTGGGGACACTAGATGTAAGGAGGGGCTCCGCTGGGGACACCTTATGTAAGTAGGGGCACCGCTGGGGACACCAGATGTAAGGAGGGTCTCTGCTGGGGACACTGGATGTAAGGAGGGGCTCTGCTGGGGACACTGGATGTAAGGAGGCGCTCCACTGGGGACACTAGATGTAAGGAGGGGCTCCGCTGGGGACACAATGGATGTAAGGAGGGGCTCTGCTGGGGTCACTAGATGTAAGGAGGGGCTCCGTTGGGTACACTAGATGTAAGGAGGGGCTCCGCTGGGGACACCTTATGTAAGGAGGGGCTCCGCTGGGGACACCTTATGTAAGGAGGGGCTCTGCTGGGGACACTAGATGTAAGGAGGGGCCCTGCTGGGGACACCGGGTGTAAGGAGGGGCTCTGCTGGGGACGCCTGATGTAAGGAGGGGCTCTGCTAGGGATGCCTGATGTAAGGAAGGGCTCTGCTGGGGACACCTGATGTAAGGGGGGCTCCACTGGGGACACCGGGTGTAAGGAGGGGCTCTGCTGGGGACGCCTGATGTAAGGAGGGGCTCCGCTGGGGACGCCTGATGTAAGTAGGGGCACCGCTGGGGACACCAGATGTAAGGAGGGTCTCTGCTGGGGACACTGGATGTAAGGAGGGACTCTGCTGGGGACACTGAATGTAAGGAGGGGCTCTGCTGGGGACACTAGATGTAAGGAGGGGCTCCGCTGGGTACACTAGATGTAAGGAGGGGCTCCACTGAGGATACCTTATGTAAGGAGGGGCTCCGCTGGGGACACTAGATGTAAGGAGGGGCTCCGCTGGGGACACCGGGTGTAAGGAGGGGCTCTGCTGGGGACGCCTGATGTAAGGAGGGGCTCCGCTGGGAATGCCGCTGGGGACACGTGATGGCATCGGTGGCAGGCGACGTGACAAGTGACATCCACTGCCTCCAACAGCCAATCACCTCCTACACAGTTTGTGACCTCACAGGAAATGACCAAATAAGGATGTAGCAACACAGGAAATACAACAACCAATACAACAATGACTAGGGGAGTCTTATGGGTGTGTCTGGGCGGGGGCATTGTGTACAATCCCCAGCCTTCTGTCTCTGATCACAGGAAGTCCGAGACTATGAACACTTCCCCTGATGGTGTGATGCAATTCAGGAATCCTTCACCATTAGCTTCTGCAGTTATACTTTTCTCCAATGCTAGGAGGACTTCGTTTTTTTTTGCACTGAAATCTGTTTCTGTAAAGAAGGTTTGATCTCTGGTCATGTGGTTTGGAGTCTATACACCAACTACATGGTATACTACGCTGCGTCACTTTAAAGGTGCCACTCCATGATGTGCCTGTAGTTTCCTCTGTGACTGCTTTACCTCTTTCCCTTGTGAATGGCTCTCGCCTTCGCTGCTCAACTTTCCAGATTTATTTTTAAAGTGACCAGCGTTTTTATGGCTTTTTTTTCTTTGCGCCCCTTAAGGGCTTTCTCAGTCTCTTCATTATGCATATTTTTCTTCCTTCTGTTATATTCATCAATTAATATTCCAGGGGTCTCCAAACTGCAGCCCAGGTTCCGGATGTGACACTTTGCTTGCTCTGATCTGACCCTTGGGGCACTATTCCACCAACTGACTTCACTGATGGAGCACCATTTTCCTTATTGACACCACTATTTATCTCATTAGTGTCAACAATGGGGCACTTTTCTTCCTATTTAAAAAAACCAATGATGGGGCACCGATGCTGGGGCCTTTTTTTACTCACCCTGGCCACAGTCCAGCCCCATAAAACCTTAAGGACAGTAACCTGGCCCTTTGCTTTGAAAGTTTGAAGACCCCTGGCATATTCTAGTGTCAATGTTTGCTTGGGTCTGGCTTCTAAAGTGTTAATAAGGGTATTATATGACTCTGGAAGGCTGCATAGCAGTAGCGCTACCACATGGGTATCTTTGATTTCTTCTCCAAGTAAACATAGCTGGAGCACATGGAAGGGCAATGCTTGGAAAACATGTGTTGCCTTTCCATGTGCTCCTGGCTGCAAAGGCCAGTTATAGGTGGGGGCAGGGGCCAGTTGTAATGTTAGAATATTCGTGAGGGAAAGCACTGGACACTTTTGGTGCCATTGTGCTATATGCTGGGTGTCCTGTGTGCCCCTGTGCCTTTAAGGAGGGGTGGGCTTCCTCCAGGATCACCTGCCCTCTGCCTATCCATTATAATGCATGTGCTTCTACTATGGAGGCTCTCAAAATTAGGAGTTAGGACTGCAGAAAATATTGGGGTGCCTTGAAGGGGCTCTGTAGCTTAAACATGTATTTGCAAATGTGTGCAAACTAACCCCCTGTTTTTTTGCATACTGTTAGATATGATTATTTGGGTGTGTTGCAGGCTGGTCGGTAACTTGAGCTGGGAATTGCTTTGGTTTTGTTTAGCACTATTATCACCAACATTTATGCTATAATTGGATCAAGTTTGATAAGAATAAGAACTTGAGTTTTTAGTAATAGAGAATTGTTGATCACATTATACAGGTTTATTTTTCTGATATCCATATAAAGTTCTGTGTGGCACTAATATGGAATATAGATATAGTTTACTGTTTAGGTGTGAATGCTCATGCAGTTTTTGTAGTGCGGTCTACATTCCTTTAGCTGTATTTTCTTATGTGGAAGAACTGATTATCTTCCACTAGCCGACTTATTACTTTTCACTTGCCTGTTCTTCCTGTCCCGTTCCTTGTGGGTCTATTAGTGGGTCTGTCTGTATTCAGTACTAGCCACAAGTCGCCTTTGCTTTGCAGCATCCCCAACTTGAACTTCCACAGCTAGTAGGTGGTATTGTTGAGCTTTCTGATTGCAAACTTCACATCTGAGCAATTTACCATCTTTCAGCGGCTTATGCAGCACTTGCCAGCTTGTAGTATTCTGTTTACTGCCTGGGCCCATAGGCTGGTAATAAGATGTGGCACTGAAATCCTGAGCAATGTAGAATTCAGCTTTACTTAAGAGAACAGCATAACAGGAGAGAGAACAGCATAACAGGAGAAAGAACAGCATTATATGTGTGAGAACAGCATTATAGGAGAGAGAACAGCATTACAGGAGAGAGGACACCATTATATGTGTGAGAACAGCATTACAGGAGAGAGAACAGCATTATATGTGTGAGAACAGCATTATATGTGTGAGAACAGCATTATATGTGTTAGATCAGCATTACATGTGAGAGAACAGCATTACATGTGAGAGAACAGCATTACAAAAGAGAACAGCATTATATGTGTGAGAACAGCATTATATGTGTGAGAACAGCATTACAGGAGAGAGAACCACATTATATGTGTGAGATCAGCATTACATGTGTGAGAACAGCATAACAGGAGAGAGGACAGCATTATGTGTGGGAACAGCATTACAGAAGAGTAGGGATGAGCTAGATGTTCCAGTCGAAATAAGAGGAGAGAGAACCACATTATATGCGTGAGATCAGCATTACATGTACAAGAACAGCATAACAGGAGAGAATACAGCATTATATGTGTGAGAACAGCATTACAGGAGAGTAGGAATGAGCCCGCCATTTAAAAAAAAAAATTTGGCGCACGGTTCCCCTTAATATCCATACCAGACCTGAAGGGCCTGATATGGAATTTGGGGGGACCCCATGCATTTATTTTTCTAAATTTTGGTTCAGGGTTTCCCTTAATATTCATACCAGACCCAAAGGGCCTAGTAATGGACGGGGGGACCCATGCCATTTTTTCAATGACTTTTATCTGTATTGCCGGGACCCAACAATTCATTATAGCCGTGAGTAGTTTTAAACTACTTTTAACTTTTTTTCCTTTAGAAATATCATTTTGCTCTCGGGCTGTTCTAAACACGGGAAAAATGCGCCACTTTACAGGCATACTATAGACAACCTCCAGGTACGAAATATATAGGAATATTTCACTTTTATTGTTTCAGTTTAAGCATTATTAAAATCACTGCTTCTGAAAAAATGGACGTTTTTAAAACTTTTTTTTGCATTGATCCATGTCCCCTGGGGCAGGACCCGGGTCCCCAAACACTTTTTATGACAATAACTTGCATATTAGCCTTTAAAATTAGCACTTTTGATTTTTCATGTTCGTGTCCCATAGACTTTAAAGCGGAGCGCCACCGAGAAAATTTTTTTTAAAAGTCAGCAGCTACAAATACTGCAGCTGCTGACTTTTAAAACATGGACACTTACCTGTCCAGGGCGCCCGCGATGTCGGCACCCGAGGCCGAAGCGTCTCTCCGTCCTCGGGTGCTGCCGCCTCCATCTTCGGTAAGGGAATCAGGAAGTGAAGCCGTGCGGCTTCACTTCCCGGTTCCCTAGTGCGCATGCGCGAGTCACGCAGCGCAATACGGATGGTCCCGGCTGCCTCTGGGACCCGTGTGTTTCCCAGCAGGCAGCGGGGAGGGTGCAGGAAGTGGCGTAAATACCCGCAGATTCTGCGGCTATCTATGCCGGAAGTGGAATGTAATAAGAATATTCCTGCGCTACTCAATTGGAAAAAGAGAAGAAAACAAAAACTCAGAAAAAAATTGTAAAAACGCACGTATGCGACTGGACAGCTGCATGCACCGAAGCAAGGGTCAGACATAAGCCCAAAATCAAACTGAGGTATAGGGGGGGAGGTGCTGCGCTAACCAGAAGAAAGCTGTAAATCTCTGTCTGTGGTCAATTAATAAAATGACTTAAAATCGCATAATAACATAAATCGCATAAATAGGTGTTGACACCAAAAACATTCAAGTCTTAATGATCGGCATCCTGTGTATGTGAAAAAAAGTGCATAAAAAAATCCTTTTCAGTTGGTATATACTAAATGACAAAAAAAAAAAAAAATCGCATGTAAAATCGCATAAATAAGTGTTGACACTAAAAACATATAAATCTAGATAATCATGTGTAGGTGCACAAAGGGACATAAACACTACTTCATGTGAATAATTCTAAATAAAAATACATAGAATAAATCAGAAATAACCATCAAAAACATATCCTTATAAATGGTGCAAAATGTACAAAGTGCCAGTGCTTAAAGGTGATCTAGATATCGCAAATAAAACACATCAATCCAACGCAATATGGATGATAAATAATATAAATAAATGTCCCAATAATAGTGATGTGAAATATATTGTGCTGGCCTGCGAAACAAATGACCAATGACATGCCAGTTAGGCCCCTTTCACACTTATACGACTTGTCCCACGATTTTGTACTGCAAAATCTTATGACAAGTCATTCTCCATGATTTTCAATGACTACCATTCATATTGGCACGACTTTAAGTCGTGCCGACTTGAAAGTAGTCCCTGCACTACTTTGGTCCAACTTCTATGCGAGTTGTACTCCATAGACCTCAATGTTAAACCCTGAAGTAGCATGCAAGTCGTGCCTGAATAATATAGACACGACTTCAGTACGACTTTGTAAGCACAAGCCTGACTCGCTGATCGGGAAAGGAAAACTTTTTTCCTTTCCCGATGAGCGACAGGCAGTGCTGTATGAATCCAGAGGGGGAACTCCACGCCAAGTTTTAAATGAAAAAACCGGTGTGGGTTCCCCCCCAGGGGCATACCAGGCCCTTAGGTCTGGTATGGACCTAAGGGGAACCCCCTACGCCGAAAAATCGGCGTGGGGTCCCCCCCAAAATCCATACCAGACCCTCATCCGAGCACGCAGCCCGGCCAGTCAGGAATGGGGGTGGGGACAAGCTAGCGCCCCCCCCCCTCCTGGACCGTACCAGGCCGCATGCCCTCAACATGGGGGGGTGGGTGCTTTAGGGCATGGGGGGCACCCTGCGGGCCCCCCCCACCCCAAAGCACCTTGTCCCCATGTTGATGAGGACAAGGGCCTCTTCCCGACAACCCTGGCCGTTGGTTGTCGGGGTCTGCGGGCGGGGGGGCTTATCGGAATCTGGGAGCCCCCTTTAATAAGGGGGCCCCCAGATCCCGGCCCCCCACCCTATGTGAATGAGTATGGGGTACATGGTACCCCTACCCATTCACCTAGGGAAAAAAGGCGTCAATAAAAAACACAGTACACAGGTATTTAAAATAATTTATTAGGCAGCTCCGGGATCTTCTTCCGACTTCGGGGGTCCTCTTCCGACTTCGGGGGTCTCTCCGGCGTCCGCATCTTCTGCCGGCTCCACCGCTATCTTCTGGCGCTCTTTTGCCAGCGGTGGTCCGGGCCTCTGGATCGTCTTCTTCCCTCTTCTCTTCCAGAGATGTTGACACGACGCTCTCTCTAGCCAGAATGGTCTCTGTGCGCTCCGCAACTGACTTATATAGGCGGTGGCCCCGCCCCCTTATGCCGTCACAGTCCCTGGGCATGCTGGGACTGTGCCGTCATAAGGGGGCGTGGTCCTCACCCAGTGACCACACCTCCTAAAACGTCACAGTCCCAGTATGCCCAGGGACTGTGACGGCATAAGGGGGCGGGGCCACCGCCTATATAAGTCAGTTGCGGAGCGCACAGAGACCATTCTGGCTGGAGAGAGCGTCGTGTCAACATCTCTGGAAGAGAAGAGGGAAGAAGACGATCCAGAGGTCCGGACCACCGCTGGCAAAAGAGCGCCAGAAGATAGCGGTGGAGCCGGCAGAAGATGCGGACGCCGGAGAGACCCCCGAAGTCGGAAGAAGATCCCGGAGCTGCCTAATAAATTATTTTAAAAACCTGTGTACTGTGTTTTTTATTGACGCTTTTTTTCCCTAGGTGAATGGGTAGGGGTACCATGTACCCCATACTCATTCACATAGGGTGGGGGGCCGGGATCTGGGGGCCCCCTTATTAAAGGGGGCTCCCAGATTCCGATAAGCCCCCCGCCCGCAGACCCCGACAACCAACGGCCAGGGTTGTCGGGAAGAGGCCCTTGTCCTCATCAACATGGGGACAAGGTGCTTTGGGGTGGGGGGGCCCGCAGGGTGCCCCCCATGCCCTAAAGCACCCACCCCCCCATGTTGAGGGCATGCGGCCTGGTACGGTCCAGGAGGGGGGGGGCGCTAGCTCGTCCCCACCCCCATTCCTGACCGGCCGGGCTGCGTGCTCGGATGAGGGTCTGGAATGGATTTTGGGGGGGACCCCATGCCGATTTTTTGGCGTAGGGGGTTCCCCTTAGATCCATACCAGACCTAAGGGCCTGGTATGCCCCTGGGGGGGAACCCACGCCGGTTTTTTCATTTAAAACTTGGCGTGGAGTTTCCCCTTATGATTCATACCAACTACTGTATGTTTTAATTTGTTAATGCCAAAAACGTGGCAAAGTAGTACTGCTCCCAAATCGCGGTAAAATCGCGGCAAATCGCGGTAAAATAGCGGCAAAATCGCGGTAAAATCGTGCGACTTTGAAGTCGTATAAGTGTGAAAGGGGCCTAAGTGCAGCAAACTTAAAGTGCCAGTGTAAAAGTCATTGAAGGTGCAAAAGCAAGTTCTGGTGTATTCAACAAAACAACAGTGGGGTGTCTGGGATGCAATTCACTCCGTGTCCTCTTCGTGCATAAAACACTAATGTAAGCAGTGGCCCCTTACCTAGCGGTGCTAGGTCAACCGCATGAATTGTAGCTAAAATGCCAGGTCCTGAGCCTCCATCGCGTCCCTATATCCACGCTTGCTGTTGTTGGGTTATCCTAATGGCAGCTGATTACAAGTGGCTATGGTCCTATCAGGGGTCCTGGACCAGCGCGGATCCTAGCTCAGCCTCCACATCTCAGGTATGTATGTACAGGAATATGCAGGACAAAGGTACTTGATAGTGAAGTATGTCTTAACCAGGTAATGCTTTATTACAAATCTTTAAGTAGATGTACTCACATAAAAACAAATGCAGAGCAAACCTCTTTCCTACGAGCAGCGAACTCGTTCTGTGTCTAGCAATGTGAAACAGCCTATTCCGTCCCTACGCGTGTCATCACCGATCACGTGACTTCTTCAGTGACTGAAGAAGTCACGTGATCGGTGGTGACACGCGTAGGGACGGAATAGGCTGTTTCACATTGCTAGACACAGAACGAGTTCGCTGCTCGTAGGAGAGAGGTTTGCTCTGCATTGTTTTTATGTGAGTACATCTACTTAAAGATTTTTAATAAAGCATTACCTGGTTAAGACATACTTCACTATCAAGTACCTTTGTCCTGCATATTCCTGTACATACATACCTGAGATGTGGAGGCTGAGCTAGGATCCGCGCTGGTCCAGGACCCCTGATAGGACCATAGCCACTTGTAATCAGCTGCCATTAGGATAACCCAACACCGGCAAGCGTGGATATAGGGGCGCGATGGAGGCTCAGGACCTGGCGTTTTAGCTACAATTCATGCGGTTGACCTAGCACCGCTAGGTAAGGGGCCACTGCTTACATTAGTGTTTTATGCACGAAGAGGACACGGAGTGAATTGCATCCCAGACACCCCACTGTTGTTTTGTTGAATACACCAGAACTTGCTTTTGCACCTTCAATGACTTTTACACTGGCACTTTAAGTTTGCTGCACTTACTGGCATGTCATTGGTCATTTGTTTCGCAGGCCAGCACAATATATTTTATATCACTATTATTGGGACATTTATTTATATTATTTATCATCCATATTGCGTTGGATTGATGTGTTTTATTTGCGATATCTAGATCACCTTTAAGCACTGGCACTTTGTACATTTTGCACCATTTATAAGGATATGTTTTTGATGGTTATTTCTGATTTATTCTATGTATTTTTATTTAGAATTATTCACATGAAGTAGTGTTTATGTCCATTTGTGCACCTACACATGATTATCTAGATTTATATGTTTTTAGTGTCAACACTTATTTATGCGATTTTAAAAGCGATTTTTTTTTTTTTTTTGTCATTTAGTTTATGCCGGAAGTGGGTACAGATACCTGTAATATACAGGTATCTGTACCCCCCTCCCCCCTAAAAGGTGCCAACTGTGTCACCGGAGGGGGGGAGGAATCTGATGAGTGGAAGTTCCACTTTTGGGTGGAACTCCACTTTAACGGTGTTCACGTGTTCGAACAAATTGTTTGCCTGTTCGCATGTTCTGCTGCGAACTGAACCGGGTGGTGTTCGGCTCATCCCTACAGGAGAGAGAACAGCATTATATATGCAAGATCAGCATTACATGTGTGAGAACAGCATTACAGGAGAGAGAACAGCATTATATATGCAAGATCAGCATTACATGTGTGAGATCAGCATTACATGTGTGAGAACAGCATTACAGGAGAGAGATCAGCATTACATGTGTGAGATCAGCATTACAGGAGAGAGAACAGCATTACATGTGTGAGAACAGCATTACAGGAGAGAGAACAGCATTACATGTGTGAGAACAGCATTACAGGAGAGAGAACAGCATTACATGTGTGAGATCAGCATTACATGTGTGGGATCAGCATTACATGTGTGAGACCAGCATTACATGTGTGAGAACAGCATTACAGGAGAGAGAACAGCATTACATGTGTGAGAACAGCATTATATGTGTGAGAACAGCATTACAGGAGAGAGGACAGCATTACATGTGTGAGAACAGCATTACATGTATGAGAACAGCATTAGATGTGTGAGTACATCATTACATGTGCAAGAACAGCATTACATGTATAAGAACAGCATTATATGTGTGAGAACAGCATTACAGGAGAGAGAACAGCATTACATGTGTGAGAACAGCATTACATGTATAAGAACAGCATTATATGTGTGAGAACAGCATTACAGGAGAGAGCAGAGAGATAAAAACATACTTCCTGTGAAGAATATACAAACATATATAAACACAAAGACACCAGTATATCACTACAGCGCCATCTATAGTCCGGAGTGCATAGTACATGCTGTTGCACTTTCAACAGAAGTCAGCTATTATACTTAACCCTTGCTTAGCTGTACTATGTGTAGGGGGACTTTGAATATTCTTTAAGCCAGTGTTTCTCAACTCCAGTCCTCAAGATGCCCCAACATTTCATGTTTTCAGGCTCTCCATTATTTTGCACAAGTGATTTGATCAGTTTCACTGCCTTAGTAATTACCACAGCCATTTCATCTGAGGGAAATCCTGAAAACATGACCTGTTGGGGCTCCTTGAGGACTGGAGTTGAGAAACACTGCTTTAAGCTGATTACAGAGAATCGATTATGAATTGTAATCCAGCCTGCGTTTATCCTCCACTAATAATGGGGTTTTGGGCAACATATTGATTCCTTTTTCGTAAGGAGTTTGTTAACCATTAGGGGTCTGATATTTATATGAGATTGATGGTTGAAAAAGTGCAAGCGATACCTAATAATGTATTATATATTTCTATTTATCATTACAGAGAGACCGCCCACATTATCCGATATTGTTGTCCATCCAACGAGAGTGACAGCCAATCAGAAAGCATCATTCCAAGTAACAATATCTGGATTTTCCCCCCAAGACCTACAAATAAAATGGTATAAGATGTTCAGCGCATTTCCCCAATCTAATGTGACAGTATCAGAGCCAGAGATCGGACTGGACAATCTGTATGAATCTTCCAGCACACTGAGCTTCATCCCGAAGATGAGCGAACATAAAATGTCCATCCGGTGTGAGGTGACACACAATCCGTCCAAGGCTGTTCGACAGCAGCTATATACTCTGCACCTGACAGGTGAGATAACATGACTACTAATGATGTACACCTTTCTGTGTATAGGATGATTCTCAGTACATCTCCAGCACTATGGTTCCCGGTTCATTTCCCGCACTATGGTTCCCGGTACATCTCCAGCACTATGGTTCCCGGTTCATTTCCCGCACTATGGTTCCCGGTTCATTTCCCGCACTATGGTTCCCGGTACATTTCCCGCACTATGGTTCCCGGTACATTTCCTGCACTATGGTTCCCGGTACATGTGCCGCACTATGATAGAATTTGTTTGTACATATATACAATTAACACACATATCCAGCAATACTTTTGTGTCATGGGAACAGGTTTTTTTCATAATAAATCCAACACTGGGCAAGTTTTCCTCCAATTAGGATGACTCTAGAGGTCAGCTGTAGGGTATGAATGCATCTAAAGGAGGCCTGAACCCTGAATGTACCGGGTTGTCCTCAATGCAGTCCAACCTGGAGGCAGAGTTCCCCTCCCATATACTGAGATCATTGAATGGAGGTTTCTTCTGCTCCGATCCTTCCACCGCACTCTGCACAGCAAATAGACACCACTGTCCCCATACTGGAGCATCGCCAGGAGGGCCAGGGGGGTATGGCTCTGGTTCCTATTTGGCCCCTGGAGAGTGTTTGGGCCCCTGCCAATGCTGTCCAAACACTCTCCAGGGGCCAAATATTCTCCAGGGAAATCTATTAATCATAAAAAGGTACAAGATGCGTGGCAGCCATGATTGGGAACCTGTTCCAGGATTGACAGAAGCCAATGGCATCTACATTTTTCTCCAGGGAAATATGAATCTGCATAACAGTAAAATATACAGAGCAAATAAGTAACAATTTGCAAGATCCACCTGTCTATAATATACAGGGGGGGGGGTTAATATGTAAGTGAGATGCAGACTGATTATATGTAGCACATTATAGAATATGGAGGAGAGATTGGAAGTTCTGTTCTCTATCACCAGTAATCACATTGTCCTTTCTACCCCACAGGACCGGAGGAGGAGACAGAGTGCCCCCGGGTGGGTGAGGAGTGAAATGGAAATATGGATTTTTTACCTTCATAGAGATCATTAATAATGAACTTTGGACACATGGCTCCATGGTTTCTAAGTACTTCACTTGGACAGTAGTTGGAATTCCCAGAACTGGAGTCATAACATTTATATAGAAGTGGCCCTAGGATGTGATTGGGAAAGGTCTATTGAACGGCCACCCAGATGATTGTGACAGACTAATTGGCATGATAGGATGTAGTCACTGCTGGATATGTCCATCCTAAATGCCAGACGGTGACCTCATGATAACCAGAATCTTAAGATTTGATCGTAGTCCTGAAGCGCCATCTCTTGAATGACAATGGTAGTAGTAAGATATTTGAAACCTCTAAAGGGTGTGTCTGTACCTGGATGGGAGAGGCGGGCTGTGTCTGTACCAGGATGGGAGAGGTAGGGGGTGTCTGTACCAGGATGGGAGAGGTGGGGTGTTCCTGCACCAAGTTGGGAGGGGTGGGGTGTGTGTACCTGGATGGGAGGAGTGGGGTGTGTTTACCTGGATGGGAGAGGCGGGGTGTGTCTGTACCAGGATGGGAAAGGTGGGGGGTGTCTGTACCAGGATGGGAGAGGTGGGGTGTTCCTGCACCAAGTTGGGAGGGGTGGGGTGTGTGTACCTGGATGGGAGGAGTGGGGTGCGTTTACCTGGATGGGAGAGGCGGGGTGTGTCTGTACCAGGATGGGAGAGGTAGGGGGTGTCTGTACCAGGATGGGAGAGGTGGGGTGTTCCTGCACCAAGTTGGGAGGGGTGGGGTGTGTTTACCTGGATGGGAGGAGTGGGGTGTGTTTACCTGGATGGGAGAGGCGGGGTGTGTCTGTACCAGGATGGGAAAGGTGGGGGGTGTCTGTACCAGGATGGGAGAGGTGGGGTGTGTCTGTACCAAGTTGGGAGGGGTGGGGTGTGTGTACCTGGATGGGAGAGGAGGTGGGGTGTGTCTGTACCTGGATGGGAGAGGAGGTGGGGTGTGTCTGTACCAGGATGGGAGAGGTGGGGGTGTGTCTGTAAATGGATGGGAGGGGAGGGTTGTGTCTGTATCAAGTTGGGAGAGGTGGGGTGTGTCTGTACCAGGAGGGGTGTGTCTGTACCAGGATGGGAGAGGATGGGTGTGTCTTTACCAGGATGGGAGGTGTGGGGTGTGTCTGTACCAGTGTAGCGCATACCCTACATTTCCAAGGGCCTGGTGGTGACCCACAGAGACAGGGAGGGCTGACATCTCTTCTCATGGTGCAGGTTATTGGGCATGGTGGGTGATGTACAAGGTAGAAAGATGGGCGCCAGTCACTTTTAAGAGAAGTTTATTTCTCACAACAGGAAAAATATGGGAGAGAGGGGATAGGGCACAGGACACCCTTAGTCAAAAATAGTAACAATCAGCAGACTCCATAGACAAAAAGGTGAGATAAGGCAGACACCAGTACAGGAAAAGAGCCTTTAAGCGGAACCAGCATGACTGTACTTTGTAGGATAGGCTGTAACTTATAGTAACTGAACTTTACTCACAGCGTCACACAGAATTCTTTGGATGAATTCTCTCCCAGCCACCTCATGGGTCCCCGGTCCAAGAAGAGTCATCTCTGGTACTTCTCTAGAACTCCATCCCTCTCAGAATTGTTTCCAGGTATTGAGCAGGCTCTTCTCTGTATAATCTTGAACACCTGGATAGGCCTCAGACAGACCTAGCAACCAGAAGAGCATCTGGATAGGCCTCAGGCTTCAGTCTTAGCAACCAGGAGCTGTTCCACACACATCCACCCAGACCGCAGCCCTGGGACGGGATCATAATCAGGATTCAGACTTTACAAAGAATGCAACAGGATATGTAAGGGTGCAATTAGGGCTCCTAAGATAGAACACGAAAGACACATAGTAGAGGAGAGCACGAAAAATCCCAGGAAATTCTTTAAGTATGTAAACAGTAAAAAAGGGAGGACAGACCATATTGGCCCCATAAAGAATGAGGAAGGACATCTTGTTACAAAGGATGGGGAGATGGCGAAGGTATTGAATTTATTTATCCCCTCTGTCTTCACGGGGGAACTGGGGGGCTTCAGTAACCAAAACTGCGATGTAGCACCAATATTTAAAATAGGGCCAAAATACATCCCTGGGAATTACAGACCAGTTAGCCTAACATCAATAGTATGTAAAATCTTGGAGGGGATGATAAGGGATTATATACAAGATTTTAGTATTGAGAACGGTATCATTAGCAGTAATCAGCATGGTATATAAAGGAGAATGGGGAAATGGCGCTACCCTAATATGACACAATGTATATGTTCTGATAAAATATATTAAGTAAAATAAATATATAAACCCCAGTGTACTAGTACATAGAAAGTGTGTGTAGATCTATACAAAATATACAGGTCTATTATGGGTTATAGAGATAAATTGTGGGTATGTGAGATTTGTTCAAGGGTGCAATAAAGCTATATCAGAAGCTGAACAGTGCATTCACCCTAGTTATAAACACCCACGGTAGTGTGAACCAGTCTAAGTATCAAAAATCTGGCCTTCCCATAATGACAGACCATATAAAGCAAATATCTTCACATCTAAAACATATAAGCATAAGAGATGACTATCAAACCATATATGCAAAACCACGATAATAAGTTAGTGTATGAGTGTTCAATTTTATAGTCCAAGTCCCTATTGGGCAAGCTGGCCTTGTGAAAAAAGTGCTTATCTAAAGCAAAAAATTGTGTATATAAAAAATGTGCATATAAAAGGTTATTTAAATCGTATAAGGTATAGTTTCATATTCCAGACCGGGGCTTCAAGAAGCTTCTGTACCCAGTGGGTGTGTTCCAAAAAAGAAAAAAGAAGAAAAAATCCAGTGACTTCTGTGCACATTAAATCTGGTGACTCAGGTGCTCCCCCAATGTGTCCCCACTCACCAAAAGTAGTCACCCCTGCAGGGGTAATGCGCATAGAGTGGGTAGCTGTAGGTAGATTTTCCCTTTAGGTAGCCTTATTGGTCCTCTGTACCTCCGTCAGCCCGTATCTGTAATCCAGAGGCTTCCAGCATAGGTTCCAAATCCGGCACCTCCGATTCCTTTACCGCACCAATCGGTCCTCTCCTCCCAGGGAAACACAAAGGACTCCCATAGTGTAGTATACTTGGTTTATTTAAAAAGTTTACATATAAAAACACTAGCAGTAAGTTCCAGTAAGGCAAGGACACATGCAGTGGTATGACCAGGAAGCTAGTCCGTAGCGTGCGTGCCAACTGCGTTCCAAGTCGAGCCTTCCAGGTATGACGTAAGAGCGTGACTTCCGCCTTACACGTTTCGTCATAGGACGCTTTCAAAGACTGTCTTACTTACTGCTAGTGTTTGGGGGTAGTTGTGTCTGTATCTGGATGGGAGCGGTGAAGGGGTGGGGTGTGTCTGTACCTGAATGGGAGGGGTGAAGGGTGGCATCAGAAGAGTATACACAATCAGTATACAGCTCTCTCTCTAATCTCAAACATCAGGATGTCTGTGTAACGTCTCACCATTATTCTTCCCATCATTACTTGTTACTTTATTTCCTGTAATTGCCTCCATGTAACATTCTGTATTATACCATTGACTTTGTATTTCATTATATTTGATTTGATGAAAAGAAAACTTAATTTTCTGTGCAAATAAATTAGATTTTTATTTTTCTATTTAGCTGAGTTGTTATTTGTTATTAATAATCGTATTATGAGAGGCCGGAATCTGACATAGAGAGACAAAAGGAGGTGGGGTTGTAAATCTGCCATACCAGGAGGGGTCACTCTTGTAGCGTACATTGAATGTCAGGAAGACAATGCGGAGTTCACCTGGTATACAGGAATGTTTCCTATTGATGGAGAAAGAGAGAACAGACAGAACGGCACCGACTGTACATCCACCATCACCTTCACACCGGAGGACTCAGACTGTCCAATCAAATTGGAGGTGTTTTATAATGATCAGACTGCAGAGGAATCCTGCCACTGGTGTGAGGAGGAGATCAGCGGAGGGACTCCGATCTTCCCATTAATGGTGGTCATGTGACCATATGAGGAGGAGATCTGAAGAGGGACTCATATCTTCTCATTAATGGTGTGACCATATGAGGTAGAAATCTGGCTGGGTGAGCGTTGTCGGGGTGGGGGATGGACATCTACCTCTGGACTCAGCTATAAGCTGCTCAGAGACAAGTCAGATGTCCGGCTCTGTGTACTTCTATATCAGTGACAGCATTGAAGCCAGAGGATCAGTATGACAGAATGAGGAGTCATTGGATCTCTCCGGGGATCTGATGGATATTCAGTGAGGACATCTTCTGTATCGTTATTGTGACACTTCAGTGTAATGATCTCGCGCATAAGCAATAAAGGTATTCTAAATTCCAAACAAAAGTGATAAATAAGTAAATATTATCAATAAAAATAAATAGAAAAAATTCTTGGGACACTTGGAGTAAAATATAAATATATTATATATAAATATATATTTGTCCATCTGTACCTTGTCCCCCATTGCAGCCTTGTCAGTGTCCATCTGTACCTTGTCCCCCATTGCAGCCTTGTCAGTGTCCATCTGTACCTTGTCCCTCATTGCAGCCTTGTCCCCCATTGCAACCTTGTCCCCCATTGCAGCCTTGTCAGTGTCCATCTGTACCTTGTCCCTCATTGCAGCCTTGTCCCCCATTGCAGCCTTGTCCCCCATTGCAGCCTTGTCAGTGTCCATCTGTACCTTGTCCCTCATTGCAGCCTTGTCCCCCATTGCAGCCTTGTCAGTGTCCATCTGTACCTTGTCCCTCATTGCAGCCTTGTCAGTGTCTATCTGCCTTGCCCTGTGTCGTTTGCAATGGCGTTTAAAAATGGCGCCGCCGTTCTCGGGTGCTCTCGGCCATTCTCGGCAGCTCTTGGCCTCTCCTGGCGGCTTTCGGACATTCTCGGCGGCTCTCGCAGTCCCACGTGAACCACCGAGAATGGCCGAAAGCGGCCAAAAGCTGCAGAGAATGGCCGAAAGCCGCCGAGACCTGCCGAGAATGGCCAAAAGGCTCACAATTGGCGGGGGATTGGCGTATAACACACACATGCGATTTCCCCCTGATTTTAAAGGGAAAAAAGTGCGTGTTATACGCTGATAAATACGGTATTTATTTATCATCAATTATCTTTGAACACATCACAGTAGCGCGAAGGATTTAAATTCAATTATTCTTTGACACTTCAGTGTAATGACCGGATTACATTTTATATCACTTCTATACATATGAAAACTTTCTCTGCTGGTTATCTGAGTGTCAGAGAATGTGGCTGAATGGTGAAATCAGGCTGTAAGAGTTTCCTCCCCCAGGAGCCCCACAGTCAGGACATCCCATAATGTATATAGAGCTCAGCTCCTCCCACACATTATATAATGTATATAGAGCTCAGCCCCTCCCACACATTATATAATGTATATAGAGCTCAGCCTCTCCCACAGATTATATAATGTATATAGAGCTCAGCCCCTCCCACACATTATATAATGTATATAAAGCTCAGCTCCTCCCACACATTATATAATGTATATAGAGCTCAGCTCCTCCCACACCTTATATAATGTATATAGAGCTCAGCTCCTCCCACACATTATATAATGTATATAGAGCTCAGCTCCTCCCACACATTATATAATGTATATAGAGCTCAGCCCCTCCCACACATTATATAATGTATATAGAGCTCAGCTCCTCCCACACATTATATAATGTATATAGAGTTCAGCCCCTCCCACACATTATATAATGTATATAGAGCTCAACCCCTCCCACACATTATATAATGTATATAGAGCTCAGCTCCTCTCACACATCATATAATGTATATAAAGCTCAGCTCCTCCCACACATTATATAATGTATATAAAGCTCAGCTCCTCCCACACATTATATAATGTATATAAAGCTCAGCTCCTCCCACACATTATATAATGTATATAGAGCTCAGCACCTCCCACACATTATATAATGTATATAGAGCTTAGCCCCTCCCACACATTATATAATGTACAGTATATAAAGCTCAGCTCTGTCTGGCTCCTCCCACACATTATATAATGTATATAGAGCTCAGCCCCTCCCACACATTATATAATGTACAGTATATAAAGCTCAGCTCTGTCTGGCTCCTCCCACACATGACTATAAGATCTGAGAGGTGATGGCGGTTGCAGGAATTGGGGGGGTTCAGGACGGGTCGGAACTTTCTATGCTGAACCCAGATTTGTATTATAGAACTTCCCGGCTTTGATTGGCCCAGCAGACATGTAAAGACACGTGGAGGGATCTGCAGAATATCGCATACAACTCCCAGATCATTACTGACATGACAGGTTCTCTTTACCAGACCTGACCTATAGACTTACAATGGGAGAGGAGATCAGTAAAGTGAAGTCACTGTGTAGCTCTGCAGAGCAGGAAACAGGATGAAGATAGATGTGTGCAGAACCTTCGGGTCTGGTATGGATTTTAGGGGAACCCCACACCAAAATGTAAAAAAAAAAAATGATGTGGGGTTCCCCCTAAAATCCATACCAGACCCTTATCTGAGCATGCAGCCTGGCAGGCCAGGAAAAGGGGGGCGAGTGAGCACCCCCCCTTCTGAACCATACCAGACCACATGAGAAACAAATTGTTACCCAACTCCACTGCCGATATAAACGTCCACGAAATGTGATCCGGTGCTCTAACTGGAACGTTCAGACTCCACAGGTATGATTCCTAACCACTTGCTGACCAGCGCACAACGATATACGTCAACAGAATGGCATGGGCAGGCAAATGGGCGTACCTGTACTTCCCTTTAAATTTGCCGCCCAGCCGGTGCGCGCCCGCCGTTTGCCTCATGAGTGCGCCCGCGGGTCCCGGGAACTCGATGTCACAGGGCGGCCCGCGATTGCGTCGGCAAAGGCAGAACAGGGGAATGCCTTTTAATAAGGAGATTTTTATACCTATGATAGGGAATCCCAGAACTATTTTATACTTTATACAAAGGTGGGGGCTACCTTGTAAGTCTCTTTGAAGTCCTGATTAACTTGTTGGTTATTTACATTGCTAAACAGATGGTCAATTACATAGTTACATAGCTAGTAAGGTTGAACAAAGACACCAGTCCATCCAGCATATCTGTTTAATCAGAATACATGTTTTGATAATTATAACTAAATGTTTGATAAATAAATAGTTATTCCATTTACTCTATCAATCCCATCTCTTAGTCAAATAAAAAATTGACCACATAACTAACAAAACATAACATAACAGCACTATAACAAACAATTCATTCATTGGTTGTGGACAGTTGGGTTCTTGACTATTCAGTGTAGAAATTCTTTTGGTGACAGTTAGTTATGTGGGGCCCAACTAGATGTGGATATTACAGGCAATGATATTGGGAAAATGGAACAAACTAAGTCTCATAACACATACACAACCTAACATAAACTGCAAAAGAAAGGCAGATAAAATTACGATTCCTATAAATCGCTTCTAAATTCCAACATCTCCCTCTAACTGCCTAATCTTAGTTTTTTTTTTTTTTTTAATTATTTTTATTATATTTTCAATGTAGGTACAAAACAGAACAGAGCCTATTGGGCATAACCAAACTCGGTCAATAAATACATAGAAAACAAAACAAGAGAAAAAAAAAAAAAACATATAGAAACCTTCCATATGTTTCTAACTAAACCATTGTACGCTCAACCACTTTTGCAGGCTATTCAAATCAGTCCTCCAATTCCATGTGTACGCTGCAGTACCCATTTTGTTCATTTATGGAATGAGATGTGCAAGATAGTACTATAATCATATTTATATTCATATTCCCCCCTTCCCATGCCTATCGACTGAAAAGACCAGGGACTATTATGAGATCAGGAACGTCATTTGAGCTATACTCAGTTACTTAATGGAGTGAACTAATCATCAATCGAGTCTACATTAGTAGACAGGGATTCCGTCCAAATATCCCATATTTTGTGGAATTTTTTTTCACAACCACGTGACAAGTAAGTAGCTTTGTACATTGGTAGGGCCGCATTCACCAACCTCTTCCAGAAATTTATTGAGGGTGCAGACGAGGCCCTCCATCTGAGTACTATAGATTTACGGGCATAGTAAAGTAATAGTCCTAGCAGGGTTCTGGTTGCCCGGCGTGGGGCCAGTGGTTTAACGAGTCCCAGCAGACATACCTCTACAGACAATGGCACAGGAACAGTGGTGACAGTCAAAATAAATTTGGTTACCTCGACCCAAAAAATTGCAATCTGAGGACAATTCCAAAAAATATGGATAAAGTCCGCTGAGACTGAGTCACACCTCCAACAAGAGGCAGAGATAGATGGATAGATTCTATGTAAGCGCTTGGGCGTGTAATACACCTTATGTATTATTTTAAATTGCACCAATTTATCTCTGGCTGATACTAGCTGTGAGAAGGGGTATTCCCACATTTCTTCCCAATCTTCTGTATCCAATGCAGGGAAATCTACCTCCCACTCTGCCTTAAGGTTTTCTAGTCCCGTGTGTACGTTAGGGAGTAATGCCCTATATATGGAAGATAAGGGTTTAGATAGAGCTTCATCTCTGAGCAGAGTCTCTAGATTCGAGGTGTAAAAGGCCACGGAGGCACCTGCAAACTGAGTGTTGAAAGCATGCCTAAGCTGCAGAAATCTAAACATGTGGGAGTTAGATAAATTATATTGTTCTTTCAACCTATCAAAAGTCTGTATTTTGCCTTCAAGACAAATTTGATTTATGTATTTAATGCCCTTGCATGCCCATACCCCAGTGTCGGGAATGGACCTGAATTCTGGTAATTGCGGATTGAACCAAAGGGGGCAATAAGGGGAAATGTGTCCAGAAGGGATGGGGCGTATTAAATTTGCCACTGTCCACGCCCATATTACCGCTCTCATTGCTGATGTAAGAGGGAAGGGAGCTCTAGAGCCCCGGTAAAGTAGATTCCTTAGCGCCTCATAAGACCCCAAACGTGCTGCTTCCAGAACCACTGCTGCGTTGGACTCATCAGAGATCAGCCAGTTATGGGCGTGTGATAGCATGGCCGCCACAAAATAAGAGTGAAGGTCAGGGCAAGCCAAACCCCCCTCTCCCCAAGGTCTCTGCAGCACCGTCAGCTTAAATCTCGGCTGACCGGATCCCCAGAGAAAAGATAATAGAACGGTATTTATTAAGCGAAATATCTTTTTGGGGATCCAGAAAGGTGCGTGTCTTAGAGCATAGAGAAAGGCAGGCAGAAGCTTCATCTTAAATAAATTGATCCTCCCGATTAAAGAGAGGGGAAGATTCGCCCACGCCCTCAGTCTCTTTCTCATCCTCTGCACCAGTGGTTCTAAATTAAGGGTATAATAGTCAGAGGTAGATGTAGAGATGTGAATACCTAGATATTTAATTTTGTCTGTCCATAATAAAGGTAAATTAGGATCCGCAATATCTTTTGCGGCCCCATCTATCGGCAAAATTTGGGATTTATCCCAGTTTACTTTGAGCCCCGAACAGCTAGTGAAATTAGAGAGAATGGTCAAAGTCTCCCGAAGGGATTGGGCAGGGTCACTCAAGAAAAGGATAAGATCATCCGCATACAAGGCCACTTTCTCATGAATGGATCCCACCTGTATGCCCCTAACCCCATCTGCCTGTCTGAGGGCCGAGGCAAGTGGCTCCATCACCAAGGCAAAAAGGGCCAGCGACAGTGGACAACCTTGCCTCGTGCCTCTTCCAACAGAAAAGGGCGCCGACAGAGCACCACCAAGCTTAATCTGCGCCGTTGGATCTTTATATAAAATATCAATCCATCTGCGGAATACCTCTCCAAAACCCATAACTTCTAGTACCGTGGACATAAAAAGCCATGCCACTGAATCGAAGGCATTTTCAATGTCCAGTGTCACCATTACTCTTGTAGAGGACTCAGTGGGAGGCAGCTGGAGATGGGTGAACACCCTACGTAAATTTATATCTGTTGACTTCCCTGGCATGAAACCAGTCTGGTCTATATTAATCAGGGAAGGAAGAATCGTCCTCAGTCTGGTCGCTAGCATTTTTGTCAGAATCTTGAGGTCATAGTTTAGCAGGGATATCGGCCTATAAGATGTACAGAGGGATATGTCTTTGCCGGGCTTAGGGATGAGGACTATGTGTGCCTGATACATTGAAGGGGGTAAGGACATCTGTTTTTTACTTTCAGAGAAGACTTTTAACAGTTTTGGTGCAAGTAGTGTGGCGTACATTCTGTACCATTCACCAGGTAGGCCATCGGGCCCTGGTGTTTTACCACTAGGAAATGAGCAGATCGCCTCTTCTATCTCCTCAATGGTAAACTCTCTGTCTAAAAATTCTAAATCCTCCTGCGAAAGAATGGGTAGGCGTAGGGACTACAAAAATTCCCTACGTCGATCTTCAGGCCATTCAGGGACCGCCTTATATAAGTTTTTGTAGAAGGATTTGAATTCATCTATAATTAGTTCGGGGGTAGAGATAACCTGACCATCTGAACCACAGATTTCTGACACCACCGTCTGCATTTTAGAGTCCGCAACTAAATTCGCCAGGAGTTTGCTATTTTTATCTCCGGATTCAAAGATCTTCCCTGCTAAGGAATTTAAATCTAGATGTGTGGCTGAAACAAGATGTAAAGACAATGCTCTTTTTGCCTCGGCTAACCGGGTAAAGTGATCTAGGGTCGGGGAGCCAGAAAAAGCCTCCGCCGCTCTAGCCTCTCCCTCCTCAAGTGCCTGGACCCGACCTGACATCTCAGAACGGACTGCTTTAATAGCTGAAATGTATTTTCCTCTGGTGTTGGCCTTAAAAGCATCCCAGACTATCTGCTCCGAGGCTGAATCCTCATTATTCTCCCAGTATTGTTGTAGTTTGGGAGAGACCTCCTCCCCCACCCTCGAATTCTGCACCCATTTGGGTGCTAAACGCCAACAGTCACGACTCCTGGTGTTCGACAACTCCAAGGTGACCTCCAGAG
This sequence comes from Lithobates clamitans, assembly GCA_037952925.1. Lineage (NCBI taxonomy): Eukaryota > Metazoa > Chordata > Amphibia > Anura > Ranidae > Lithobates > Lithobates clamitans. Next base: position 632,722 of record JBBGZY010002456.1, read on the forward strand.
GTGCATGATCAGAGAGGCCCGCTGGCAAGTACGAGACCCCTCTCACCACCGCCAGGGCACAGGTGTTGCCAAAGACCAAATCGATCCTGGAACCAGATTTATGAGTAGTAGAGTGAAAGGAGTAAGCCCTAGCGGTTTGGTGCTTCCATCTCCAAATCTCAGTATAATTAAAAGCTTGTGCCCAATGAAGCAGGTCTGGCGAATACGCCCTATTTGGATTGGACGAATCCAGGGACGGATCCAAGGTAGAATTAAAATCTCCAGCTATATATATTCTGGAAAATTGTAACGTGGCTAAAAGCTCATATACCTTGTAGAGGACCCGGTGGTCAAAGGGCGGAGGCACATATATATTCACTAAAGCATAGACCACCGCCCTGATCTCCAGTAATAGAATTATGAATCGGCCATCTTGATCAGTTTGTAGATGCACTACCTTATATGGAAGGGATTTGTTCAATAAAATGGCCACTCCCCTTGCATAACTGGAGTACGTTGCATGAAAGGATTGCCGTACCCAGGGTCTGCGTAGCGCCAGGATCTTGTTCCCCAGAAGATGAGTCTCCTGTAGGAACAAGATATGAGGCCTATGATTATTCAGATATTTAAACATTAATGCCCTTTTTACTTTGTCATTAAGACCCCTTACATTCCATGATACCAATTTTAACTCCATTAATGCAGTGACAGATTATAATTAAGCATAGTGATAACTACATGTTGAAGGTCAGCCCCTATGGGGCCAAGGGGGAGTGTCAAAAGGATAACAATTTTGCACTTGACATAGTGAGCATTAATAAAGACACATGAAATGTAAGTATCAGTCAGTGGATGTAGAGCGTACAAAAAAGAAAAAAACAAAAGGTAGCCTATGAACTTCCTACTGACCATGAAGTACCCCTAAAAGAGAAAATAAACACTGAACAGAAAACTATAATAACTATGGTCAGTTTAATACCCGAAACCTAAACTCAAACTTCTAGATCTTCGGACTTCTGAAGAAAAAAAAGTTCCAAAGTGTAGCGACTCAGTGTCGCCGATGCCTCTTCAATTGGTGGGAAAAGAAAAAAAAAAACAAGAGAAAAAAAACCCCCAAAAAAAGAAAACTGGGGAGGGGGGGGGTTGATGCTTCAGTGAGTTGCTTCTAACAAGGTGGCTCCGTGGTAGAAGAATGTATAGTAAAGGCACATCAATTCTTGAACTGGAGGGATCTTTAACGATTAATGTTCCCAAAAAAATAATTAAAATAAAAATAAAAATAACATGTACAATCCTGCATGAGGGGCAAGGAGCCAGCGAGCAACAACCTCTGATGATGAAGTCAAGAAGCTTTACAACAGGAACTGTTAGCTGGATGAACTACCCCCTCGAACAGGGATCCGGAAGGAAAATGGGATCTTTGTGCTGATTTTGGATAGCGACTCATACTTGCGTTTACCGTAGGTTGTTCAGCCAGTCATCAGCGTCAGCCGGAGAATCAAAGAATCTGACCGTGCCATTGTGAGGGACCCGAAGACGACTGGGATACAACATGCTGTATTTAATGTCCTTTTCACGTAGGCGCTTACGCACATCATTAAAGGACTTCCTCTTTCGCTGCAGTTCTGCCGAGAAATCTGGAAACAAAAGAACTGAGCCACTGCCGTATGAAAGCGGGGAATGATTGCGGGCTGCGGAGAGGATCCTGTCACGGTCTCTGAAGTTGAGAAAGCGGACCAAGAAAGGTCGGGGATTTGCACCAGGGATACTGCGTCCATTGGGTACACGGTGGGCACGCTCGACGACATAGGTCGGAGAGGTATCCGCGAGGTGCAGCAGTTTTTTTAAGAAGTCTTCCGCGAACTCCGCCGGTCGGTCACCCTCTTCCCCCTCCGGGAGACCCAAAACGCGGACGTTGTTGCGTCTCGCTCTGTTTTCTGCGTCATCAGATTTAGCGACAAGCAGCTGTACCGTACGCTGTAATTCCGCTATGGTGTTAGTGTGGGTAGCTGCAAGGTCTTCAGTGGCAGAGATTCTAGATTCTGATTCAGTCAGCCTACCCCTGATCTTATCCAGGTCATTTCTAATGAGATTACACTCCTCTGCGAGGCGATCTATTCTCACTAGCATGGAGGTTTTACTTTGTTCGATGGCAGCCAGGATCACTGCAGTACTATCTTGAGAGGGTGGGGCAGAGAGAGCCACACTCGGTGCTTCGGGCTCCATGGCTAATTCTGTCAGCAAGGTTTGCAGTCTCCCTATGAGAGAAGGATCTAGTTGTGCAGCTGGTGAAGGTAGTTGCTCAGCCGTTGTAGGGGCCAGGCGACCCGGCGTGGATGAGCTCTTGGGTCGGTTCCTAGGGCCCATTGAGTAGAGGTGGGCAGTAAGCTCCAACAGTCCCCCACTGACCTGCAGGTAAAGGCTGTCCAGTGAGGAGGGCCGGCCAGGTGAGCCCTGCAGAAAGGATCAGGGAGCTGGATGGATGTAGGAGGGTAAGCTGGATCCCAGAGCACTTCAGCCTGCCCACCCAGTCAGTTACCCCAGATGGCTCAGCAGGAAGGTGCAGGGCTGGCAGGGGGCCGTGGGCGGCAGAAATACGCGCTCCCGAGTGGAAACTCAGGCCGGTCGCGATGTTCCCCAGCCGGCCGGCAGCCCAGGAAAGTGCGGTGGGCGGCAGGCTGCACTAGGCCGCAATAGGCCGCAGCCGCACCGGATGGTCCCAGCGGCCCCACGAATCAGCAGGAAGGTGTAGGACTGGCAGGGGGCCGTGGGCGGCTGAGTCCGCACTCCGGAGTGGAGATCAGGCCGGTCGCGATGCTCCCCGGTCGGCCGGAGGCCCAGGAAAGTGCAGTGGGCGGCAGGCTGCACTAGGCCGCAATAGGCCGCGGCCGCGCCGGATGGTCCCAGCGGCCCCACGGATCACCCGACCCCACCAGACACACAGAGGGGCAAGATGGGGGATGAGAGGAGCCCCTTACCTCATGGATTAAGTCCAAGAATAGCTCTCTTTATCAGGGCACAGGCCGGGAAGATGGCGGCGGCCGCGGATGTGAAGGCCTGGTTGTCTCTGGCTGATCCCCGACCGAAAAAACTCCGCAATATTCCCACAGGCTGCAGCAGGGAATGGTTATGAGTCAGCAGGCAGGTATTTTTCCGTTTTTGGCTAATGTAGTGTGTAGATGGCTAAGGATTTAGTATCGGATGCTCAGAGCTCCTCATTAGCACGTCTGCCTGCTCTCACATCCGGACACGCCCCCCCTAATCTTAGTTTAAATATTTATTTTTGTGGTTCATATTCCTCCCAATTTATATACCCAATTTACTTCTGCAGAAAAATCTCATGTTGCTTTGTCAAGGCTAAACAAAAATAAAAATACAAAAATGTATAAAAATACAAATTACAGGTTGGTCTAACAATGTATGAACACCAAGTCTTTAGTTGATTCCTCCGCTGTAACTTTGACAGCTCGTCCTCCATAAGACTCCATTGCAACACCTTAAGAAGGCATCCAATGTTCATACAGAAGCTTCTTTTCTTCAGGACTATCGTAGTCCACATGACAAGAAACTTCCGGTAGGTTTGCAGATATTTTTGCAATTATAGCAAACTGAGCTGTGATTTTGTTTTAGACAGCTGATATGATAAGTATCCAAGTTCTTCAGACATCTAAAAAGCTTCTGAAAGCCCTCTTCTCCATCAATGCTGGTTGTGGCGGATGTCATAAAGCCAAGGAATGAGGGAGGAGATTTTTGAGGATGGCGTCACTCAGATTGTTAGTCCAACATTTGATCATTAACAAAAATGCCCATAAAGCCGTTGAGTTTTTTCCTGCTGAAGTAAATCCGTGTTCTAGAGGTAAGACCTAGAAGAAAAGAAAAACGTCTTAATACAAGGAGAAACCATTCTCATTCAGTATACAGGGGGTCCCCATTAGGGATGAGCCGAACACCCCCCGGTTCGGTTCGCACCAGAACCCGCGAACGGACCGCAAGTTCGCACGAACGTTAGAACCCCATTGACGTCTATGGGACTCGAACGTTCGAAATCAAAAGTGCTCATTTTAAAGGCTAATTTGCATGGTATTGTCCTAAAAAGGGTTTGGGGACCCGGGTCCTACCCCAGGGGACATGTATCAATGCAAAAAAAACTTTTAAAAACGGCCGTTTTTTCGGGAGCAGTGATTTTAATGATGCTTAAAGTAAAAAAAAAAAAGTGAAATATTCCTTTAAATATTGTACCTGGGGGGTGTCTATAGTATGCCTGTAAAGTGACGCGTGTTTCCCATGTTTAGAACAGTCCCTGCACCAAATGTCATTTTTAAAGGAAAAAATCTCATTTAAAACTGCTTGCGGGTTTAATGTCATGTCGGGTCATGGCAATATGGATGAAAATCAGTGAGACAAACGGCATGGGTACCCCCCAGTCCATTACCAGGCCCTTTGGGTCTTGTATGGATATTAAGGGGAACCCCGCACCCAAATTAAAATAAGGAAAGGTCCCTATATACTCTGAACAGCAGTATACAGGCGGTGCAAACAAGACAGGGACTGTAGGTTTGTTGTTAAGTAGAATCTGTTTGTAATTTTGAACATTTTTAATGTGTTTAGCTCCAGCCAAAAAATCTTTTCTAAGCTTTTTGGAAAACATAGGGAAGGGTTATCACCCCTGTGACATTTGTTTTGCGTCTTTCCTCCTCTTCAGAAGATTTCACCTCACTTTTTTGTCCCAATGAAAAATGTTTTTTGAAAATTTGGGTTTTTTTGTGGAACAAGGATTGGAAAGCATCAGTGGAAAGGAGAAATTGTTTTCCCATATTAACTCTTACAGGAGAGAATTTCCCTTCCTTAGGGGTAGATTTCATCTCACTTCCTGTTGTCTCCTTCCGTTTGCAAGTAGGAGTCGTGTGTAAGTTAGATGTTTGAAAGTAGGGTCCTGCCCTATATACTCAGCAGAAATTTGGGCCTTAGGTGTTGCTGTGGCCAAAACACTGTAAGCCCTCACAGGGCCCTGCTGTGAAATATTAGATCAAGAATTGTAATTACATGCCCCTGTTGAACAGGAGCTGAAAAATTAGGCCTTAGGCACTGGTGCTGGTGCCACAACACTGCAACCCCTCACAGACACTCTAGTTGGAACGCAGGAACGAGCCCTGCTGCAAAGTATTGCATCAAAAATTGTAATTACACGCCCCTGTTAGACAGGGGCAGAAAAATTGGGCCTTAGGCACTGGTGCTGGTGCCACAACACTGCAACCCCTCACAGACACTCTAGTTGGAACGCAGGAACGAGCCCTGCTGCAAAGTATTGCATCAAAAATTGTAATTACACGCCCCTGTTAGACAGGGGCAGAAAAATTGGGTCTTAGGCACTGGTGCTGGTGCCACAACACTGCAACCCCTCACAGACACTCTAGTTGAAACGCAGGAACAAGCCCTGCTGCAAAGTATTGCATCAAAAATTGTAATTACACGCCCCTGTTAGACAGGGGCTGAAAAATTGGGTCTTAGGCACTGGTGCTGGTGCCACAACACTGCAACCCCTCACAGACACTCTAGTTGGAATGCAGGAACGAGCCCTGCTGCAAAGTATTACATCAAAAATTGTAATTACACGCCCCTGTTAAACAGGGGCTGAAAAATTGTGCCTTAGGCACTGGTGGTGGCGCCCAGAACCAAAAATGTTCTTACAAGCTATCAGCGTGATGATTGAGGAGGAAGAGGATAATTACTCAGGGATAGTCACTCAGCATCAGCATAGGCAGTCTTTGAAGGGATCTGAGATTTCAAAAAAAATTATTCGGTTACATCTGCATCAGGTGCTTGGTAGCTGGTGGTGATCCAAGACTGATTCATTTTTATGAAGGTCAGCCGATCGACCGAGTCGGTGGACAGACGCACCCTGTGATCGGTTACCACGCCTCCAGCAGCACTGAATGTGCGTTCCGAAAGAACGCTGGATGCAGGACAGGCCAGTAGCTCAATTGCATACTGTGCAAGCTCTGGCCAGTGATCCATCCTCAAGACCCAGTAACCCAGAGGATTTTCGGTGGGAAAGGTGTCCAAGTCTGATCTTGCCCCTAGGTATTCCTGCACCATGTAAAACAGACGCTGGCGATGGTTGCTGGAACCGATCATACCTTGGGGCTGCGGACCAAAAAATTGTCTGAACGCATCGGTCAGACGGCCACCTTCTCCACCGCTCCTTCTTTGACTGACCGAAGCCTCAGCAACACGTTGTCCAGAAACAGGAGTTTGTAACCTCCCAGTCTCTGGGAACGCGTTGCACAGACCTTTCTGCAAGGCCTCCCGAAGATGTTTCATCCTCTGCTCCCTCTGCGATGGCAAGATAAGGTCCGCAACCTTACCCTTGTAACGTGGATCAAGGAGGGTTGCCAGCCAGTATTGGTCCTTCTCCTTGATACCACGAATACGAGGATCCTTACGCAGGCTTTGCAGGATCAGGGAGGCCATGCAGCGTAGGTTTGCTGAGGCATTCGGTCCGGAGTCCTCTGGGTCACTAAGGACAACAACGTCCGCAGCCACCTCCTCCCAGCCACGTACAAGTCCATGTGTTCCTTGGGACTGATCCCTTAAAGACTGCTGATGCTGAGTGCCAGGCTCCACCTCCATACTGACACAATCTTCCTCCTCCTCCTCCTCGTCCTCTTCCTGTGTGATCGGCGGGCACGCAGGAACACTGTCTGGATAAAGGGGGCCTTGAGAGCTAAGGAAGTCCTCCTCTTCCTGCCTCTGTTCTGCCTCAAGTGCCCTGTCCATTATTCCACGCAGCGTGTGCTCCAACAGGTGGACAAGGGGGACAGTGTCACTGATGCATGCACTGTCAGTGCTCACCATCCTCGTGGCCTCCTCGAATGGTGACAGGACAGTGCATGCATCCCTGATCATGGCCCACTGGCGTGGGGAAAAAAAACCAAGGTCCCCTGACCCTGTCCTGGTGCCATAGTCGCACAGGTACTCATTGATGGCCCTCTGCTGCGTGTGCAGCCGCTGCAGCATGGCCAACGTCGAGTTCCACCTGGTGGGCATGTCACAGATTAGGCGGTTCTTGGGCAGGTTAAACTCCTTTTGGAGGTCCGTCAGCCGAGCACTGGCATTATATGACCGGCGGAAATGCACAGAGACTTTCCTGGCCTGCCTCAGGACATCCTGTAAGCCCGGGTACCTGCCCAAGAACCGCTGCACCACCAAGTTAAGGACGTGAGCCAAACAGGGCACATGGGTCAGTTGTCCCTGTCGGAGGGCAGAGAGGAGGTTGGTGCCATTGTCGCAAACCACCATTCCTGCCTTAAGTTGGCGTGGCGTCAACCACCTCTGAACCTGCCCCTGCAGAGCTGACAGAACCTCTGCCCCAGTGTGGCTCCTGTCCCCCAAGCACACCAGCTCAAGCACCGCATGGCATCTTTTGGCCTGCGTACTTGCGTAGCCCCTTGAACGCCTACGGAGCACCGCTGGTTCCGAGGAAGAGGCCATGGAGGAAGAAGAAGAGGAGGGGGTGGAGGAGAGAGGTGTGTCACAATCAGCATTTTGGAGGCGTGGTGGCGGAACAACCTCCAACACTACTGCACCTTGTCCTGCATCCTTCCCAGCTGCCAGCAGAGTCACCCAATGCGCCGTGAAACTTAAGTAACGTCCCTGTCCATGCCTGCTGGACCATGAGTCAGCGGTAATATGCACCTTACCGCTGACCGCCCTGTCCAGCGAGGCATGGACATTGCCTTCCACATGCCAGGAGAGAGCCGGAATCGCCTTCCGTGAGAAAAAGTGGCATTTGGGTACCTGCCACTGAGGAACCGCACATTCCACAAACTCACGGAAGGGGGCAGAGTCTACCAACTGAAAAGGCAGCAGTTGAAGTGCTAGCAATTTTGCCAAGCTAGCATTCAACCGCTGGGCATGTGGATGGCTGGGAGCAAACTTCTTTCGGCGGTGCAGCAGCTGGGGCAGGGAAATTTGCCTGGTACAATCTGACGTCGGTGTACCAAAAGCAGATTGCCCACAAGTACTTGGCTGTGACACACCTAATTCTACACCTTCATTCCTCTCACTGCAGGTCTCAGAGAGGACTGAAGGTCTAGTGGGGTTGGAAATCTCAGCTGATGAGGAGCAAGGAGAGATCGTCTTTGTTCTTTGGTGTGGGTCTTTTAGATACGCTTGCCAACGAACTGCATGGCAGGTCAACATATGTCTGGTCAAGCATGTGGTACCCAAGCGGGAGATGTTTTGGCCACGCGAGATACGCTTGAGACATATGTTGCAAATAGCAGCGGTGCGATCTGATGCACTCGTCTCAAAAAAGGCCCACACCAAAGAACTTTTTGAATAACGCGCAGAGACTGCAGCGCCCTGCACATGTGGAGCTTTGGGGTGTGATGCAGTCAATGTGCTGCCCTTAGGCTGGCCCCTGGAGGGCATCCTGCCTAGTTGGTGATGTGCCACCTCCTCCTCCTCCTCCTCCTCCTCCTCTCTCCTATCAGGCACCCACGTTGAGTCAGTGACCTCATCATCCCCTCCCTCCTCATCACTGGAGCAAACCTGGCAGTATGCTGCAGCAGGGGGAGCATGACTGCCAGATTGCTGTCCTTCTTGGGCACCCCCTCTGTCCGTGCTCATGTTACTGCCTTCATTGAGCTCAGTATCATCATCAGAGCCTTCCAAACGCTGGGCATCCTCCTGGAGCATGTACCCAACACTGTGGTCAAACAGTTCGAGGGAATCCTCATGAGGACATGGTGGAGCTAGGGAAGGAGTCACTGATGACATTGAGCTGAGGGAAGAGGCCGCTGCTTTGCCAGACAAAGCACCCTGGGCATGGGTGAGAGAGGATGAGGAGGATGAGGACGGCTTGGTCATCCACTCGACCAAGTCTTCCGCATGTTGCGGCTCAACACGGCCAGCTGCCGAAAAAAAGGCCAAGCGTGTCCCATGGCCACGTGCTGATGAGGATGCACCGTCTCCACGACCAGCACTAGACACAGAGCCTGCTTGCCCTCTCTTATTGGCTTGTGACTGTCTGCCTCTCCTTCTTGGCCTTCCAGACATACTAATGGCCTGTAGCTGCACTAAGCTGGGATAGAACACCTGTAATTTTCTTAAGGTAGCTTTATATACTGTAACCAGACAAGCCTGCCTGTCAGTAGGAAGATAACAGGAACGGATCTAGCTGAACACTGTGAGCAGGACACACTGTACTAAATGTAAATAGTCTAGCTGCCTGACCGTGGTACTAATAGGATCAAATAGAACACCTGTAATTTTCTTAAGGTAGCTTTATATACTGTAACCAGACAAGCCTGCCTGTCAGTAGGAAGATAACAGGAACGGATCTAGCTGAACACTGTGAGCAGGACGCACTGTACTAAATGTAAATAGTCTAGCTGCCTGACCGTGGTACTAATAGGATCAAAAAGAACACCTGTAATTTTCTTAAGGTAGCTTTATATACTGTAACCAGACAAGCCTGCCTGTCAGTAGGAAGATAACAGGAACGGATCTAGCTGAACACTGTGAGCAGGACGTACTGCACTAAATGTATATAGCAGGAACGGATCTAGCTGAACACTGTGAGCAGGACGCACTGCACTGAATGTAAATAGCAGGAACGGATCTAGCTGAACACTGTGAGCAGGACGCACTGCACTAAATGTAAATACCAGGAACGGATCTAGCTGAACACTGTGAGCAGGACGCACTGCACTGAATGTAAATAGCAGGAACGGATCTAGCTGAACACTGTGAGCAGGACGCACTGTACTGAATGTAAATAGTCTAGCTGCCTGACCGTGGTACTAATAGGATCAAAAAGAACACCTGTAATTTTCTTAAGGTAGCTTTATATACTGTAACCAGACAAGCCTGCCTGTCAGGGGCATGTCAGCAGTCGTCGGGTGAATCTGCGTGCACGTAGGTCCTCAAGGATCATTTCCAAACATATTCAGCCAAAATCCCCACCAGGGGGCGCCGGAGCGCTCCCGCGAATGCCCGTACGCGCGTTCGCGCGTTCGCGGGTGCGCGCGCGCGCCCGTGCGCGCGCCCGTTCGCGCTAGCGCCGTTTGGCGCCAAAGGGCCTTTAAAAGGGTGACAGGTGCTCATGTTAGCTGCTGTTCGTCTGCAGCTCTGCACCTGAAAGTTCCTGAATCTGCCTGCTTGTTGTTTGATATTGACCCGGCTACGTCTGACCATTCTCCAGTCTCCTATCCGACCCGGCTTGTCTGACCTTGTTTCTTCTGCTACCCGTTGCTGAACTCCTGCCTGTCCGACTACCCTTGGATTATCCCTCCTGTTGATATCCTGCCTGATCTCCTGCCAAATACGGACTGTCTGACCTTGCTTGCCTGTGTCCTGTCACGCTGTTCCAGCCTGCCTGTTTGCATCCAGCTGCTGTCTACGCATCCGGCTACCAGCCTACCTACCGGCCTGCACCAGTTACCTGCATCCACAGCTCAGCCATCCCTGAGGGACTTCATTCCAGTTCCGGTGTCTGCTTCTGCTGGAACCCGCATCAGGCCCTCCTACCCACTGTGCTCAGGAGACCACTGTTCCCACTTCCAGCGGCTCCTGAACCAGCGCTTAAGAGAGGTCTCCTTCTACCAGTCAGGCTCAACTACCAGGTACATTACAGTACGAACAGCCATGACTGAGCCTGCAGGAGAGACCTCTCCCATTCAGGAGATCTGTACACACTTGGCGGCCCTCACCCAAGCAGTAAAGACTTTACAAGACAGTTATAACAGACTGGAAGGGCAAGTGTTAAACCTCAGTGGTTCCGGTGGTGTGGCCGCTGCACCCGCAGCTGCTCCAGTACAGGCTGCTGCATCACCCTCAGTGGTCATGCTCCCACCAGAACCAAGAGTACCTGTTCCTGATAAGTTTTCCGGTGACCGAACTAAGTTTGTGGCCTTCCGCAGCGCTTGTCAACTTTACTTTGGACTACAGCCACGGACTTTTTCTTTGGAAGCCACCAAAGTGGGGTTTGTTGTATCCCTCCTGCAGGGGGAACCCCAGACCTGGGCCCATCGCTTGATTGAATCTAACGCCATACAGGTTCAGACCCTACCTGCCTTTTTTGAAGCCATGGCCCAGCTTTATGAGGATCCTCAGCGGGCTGCCACCGCTGAGGCAGCTTTGATCGCGCTCCAGCAAGGCCGTAGACCGGCCGAGGACTATGTCATGGACTTCCGACGCTGGAGCGCGGATACTCAATGGAATAATGCAGCCCTACGCCACCAGTTCCGCATGGGGTTATCTGAAGGTCTTAAGGATGAGCTTGCCCGAGTAGGAATGCCTGACACCTTAGAAGAGCTCATTACCATCACTATCCAGATTGACCGACGCCTTCGTGAGCGCCGCTCTGAACGATCTGTCCAACAAACTCGGCCTATGTGGATGACTGCCAGAGCTCCGCTGCCTGCCTCTCGGTATCTACCTTCTGCCGGGCCAAGTCCAATCAACCAGGCAACTGATGCCCCTGAACCCATGCAACTTGGACTTATGCGTACCACTCTGACCCCTGAAGAACGGGCACGCAGGCGCCAACTAAACCTTTGCCTTTATTGTGGCGGAACGGGCCACTACGTGAACAACTGCCCAGTGAAGATCCGTAAGTGTTTTTCTTCAGTTCCAACCAGTTTGTCTGCTTTAACAGCCAATGCCACTCAACTTGTGCTCCCTCTCTCATTACAGCTCCAGGGAAGAACAATTCAAGTCAACGCCATTGTTGATTCCGGGGCATGTAGCTGTTTTGTCGACTCCACCTTTGCCACACAGCAAGAACTTCCGTTAAAAGACAAGACACATAGACTTTCAATTTTTCTGGCCGATGGGTCCCGTATAAAGTCCGGGCAGGTCTCTCAAGAAACCCTTCCACTATCTGCTATCTGTTCATCCCAGCACCGAGAGATCTTAATCTTGGACGTCATCTCATCACCTCTTTTCCCAATCATTTTGGGTATGCCCTGGCTTCAAGCCCACAATCCTCTTGTTAATTGGGCCACGGGCGAGATCAAGTTTCAGTCACCCTATTGTCAAAGACATTGCCTACCTGAACCTGTTAATCCTGCTACTACCCTACTATGTATGGACACTGACCCAGATCTGCTTCAAAACGTACCAGAGGTCTATCAGGACTTTGCAGATGTTTTCAGCAAGAAGGGAGCAGATTCCCTGCCTCCCCATCGCCCCTATGACTGTCCAATTGAATTACTTCCTGGAGCTGAGATCCCTTTTGGGCGCATCTTTCCTCTGTCCGAAAAGGAACAAGAGGCGCTCAAGGTTTACATCAATGAAAACCTAGAGAAAGGCTTCATTCGACAGTCCACTTCACCAGCAGGAGCGGGAATATTTTTTGTCTCCAAGAAAGATCATACGCTCCGCCCTTGCGTGGATTATCGGGAATTAAACAAGGTTACGGTCAAGAACCGTTATCCGTTGCCTCTAATACCAGAACTGTTCCAAAAATTCTGGACCGCCATTATCTTCACCAAATTAGACCTGAGAGGGGCCTATAACCTGGTCCGCATTCGGGCCGGGGATGAATGGAAGACGGCTTTTCGGACCCGTTTCGGGCACTACGAATATTTGGTCATGCCCTTCGGCCTTTGCAATGCTCCTGCCACATTTCAGCATCTGGTCAACGATGTGTTTAAAGACTTCTTGGACATCTTCTTAATTGTTTACCTGGACGATATCCTTATCTTCTCCAGCTCACTTGAGCAACACAGGGAACATGTCCGTAAAGTCCTAGCACGACTCCGCTTGCACAGATTGTACGCCAAAGCGGAGAAGTGCGAATTTGAACAAGAAGAGATCCAGTTTCTGGGGTTGGTCATCTCCCCAACCGGTATTAAAATGGATCCCCAGAAAGTGTCTGCTGTATTAGAATGGCCAGCACCCATGGACAAGAAAGGTGTACAACGCTTTGTTGGCTTTGCAAACTTTTACAGGAAGTTTATCAGGGGGTTCTCTGCCATCATCTCCCCTATTACACAGCTAACCAAGCAGAATCTTCGTTTCCACTGGAACCAGGAGGCCCAGGAGGCCTTTGAAGAATTAAAAAGGCGTTTCACGTCAGCTCCGATTCTTAGCCATCCAGACCCATCTTTGCCTTTTATTCTAGAGGTTGATGCTTCCGAAGTAGCTGTGGGTGCTATTATTTCCCAACGTCAGGGCAACAAAGATCTGATGCATCCTGTTGGGTACTTCTCTAGAAAACTTTCGCCAGCTGAGCGGAACTATGATGTGGGGGATCGGGAGTTACTTGCCATCAAGACTGCCTTGGAAGAATGGAGATACTTGCTTGAAGGTGCAGTCCATCCAGTACTGATTTATACAGATCACAAAAATCTGGAGTATCTAAGATCTGCTAAAAGACTAAAACCCAGACAGGCCCGTTGGGCCCTATTTTTCACACGATTTTGCTTCCACATCACCTACCGGCCGGGATCCAAGAATACAAAACCAGACGCTTTGTCACGCATGTTTGATAATCCTAAGGACTCTTCTGTCCCTGACACTATTTTGCCGGCAAACAGTTTTCTTCTCCTTCAGACAGATTTGCTATCCATGATTAGGGAAGCATCTCCAGAACCTTCAAGTCTTCAGGAGTCTTTCTTAACACCTCGAGATGGACTATTATGGAGGGGAAGTCAAATCTTCGTGCCAGAGAACGTTAGAGTCAAGGTACTGACGCTTTTGCATGACCATCCACTTGCAGGACATTTTGGGGTCCGTAAGACCCTTGAGCTGGTGCAGCGCACCTTTTGGTGGCCTAACTTAAAGGAATTTTGCAAGAAATATGTCAACTCCTGCTCTGTCTGCATCCAGAACAAAACCCCCAGGAACAGAGCGTGGGGTCTACTAAGACCATTGCCTATACCAGATAGGCCCTGGAGAATGATAGCAATGGACTTTATAGTCGAACTGCCACATTCGGAGGGGTGTTCGGCGATCTTTGTGGTCGTCGACCGGCTATCCAAAATGGCCCACTTTGTGCCCCTAAAAGGAACACCTTCTGCTGTAGAGACTGCCCGTGTGTTCATTAAGGAAATCGTTAGATTACACGGGATTCCCGCAAATATAGTATCTGATAGGGGGGTGCAGTTTACTTCACGTTTTTGGAGAGCCCTTTGTGAAAGCTTGAAGATTGAACTAGCCCTGTCCTCAGCATACCATCCCCAAACAAATGGGCAAACTGAAAGGACAAATCAAACTCTGGAGCAATACATTAGGTGTTTTACATCCTTTGTGCAAGATGATTGGGTATCCTTGCTGCCACTTGCAGAATTTGCGTACAATAACGCCAGTCACTCTGCCACCGGTCAATCTCCTTTCTTTGCCAATTATGGGTTTCATGCATCTTTTTTACCAGATTGTTTTTCAGAGTCTTCAGTTCCAGCGGTCCAGGACACAGTGCAGTTCTTCAGTCGTAATAATCGGATCTTGCAGGAGGCGGTATCCAAAGCGCAAGCGGATAATAAGAGGTTCTTTGATGAGAAAAGAAGGGGAGATCTAAACCTCCAACCTGGCGACAAGGTATGGCTGTCCACTAATAATATCAGATTGTCATGTCCTTCCAAGAAACTTGCCCCAAAATTTATTGGACCTTTCCCTGTGAAAAGGAAAATTAACGAAGTATCGTATGAATTATGCTTACCTGATTCACTTAAGATACATCCTGTATTTCACGTATCACTCTTAAAGCCTGCCGTAGATGATCCTTTTCCTGATAGGGGCACCAGGGTCCCTGAACCAGTTCTGGTGGACGGCAATGAAGAATATGAAGTGGAATCCATCCTTGACTGCAGGAAGAGGTCTGGGCAAGTACAGTTTTTAATTAAGTGGAAAGGGTATGGTCCGGAGAACAACTCATGGGAACCTGACTGTAATATTCATGCCAAACGTTTAATTCATGCATACTTCTCTACCCATCCTGAAAAAAAGGCGCATCTGGGCATCCGGAGGCTGCCCGTTGGGGGGGGGCAATGTCAGGGGCATGTCAGCAGTCGTCGGGTGAATCTGCGTGCACGTAGGTCCTCAAGGATCATTTCCAAACATATTCAGCCAAAATCCCCACCAGGGGGCGCCGGAGCGCTCCCGCGAATGCCCGTACGCGCGTTCGCGCGTTCGCGGGTGCGCGCGCGCCCCCGTTCGCGCTAGCGCCGTTTGGCGCCAAAGGGCCTTTAAAAGGGTGACAGGTGCTCATGTTAGCTGCTGTTCGTCTGCAGCTCTGCACCTGAAAGTTCCTGAATCTGCCTGCTTGTTGTTTGATATTGACCCGGCTACGTCTGACCATTCTCCAGTCTCCTATCCGACCCGGCTTGTCTGACCTTGTTTCTTCTGCTACCCGTTGCTGAACTCCTGCCTGTCCGACTACCCTTGGATTATCCCTCCTGTTGATATCCTGCCTGATCTCCTGCCAAATACGGACTGTCTGACCTTGCTTGCCTGTGTCCTGTCACGCTGTTCCAGCCTGCCTGTTTGCATCCAGCTGCTGTCTACGCATCCGGCTACCAGCCTACCTACCGGCCTGCACCAGTTACCTGCATCCACAGCTCAGCCATCCCTGAGGGACTTCATTCCAGTTCCGGTGTCTGCTTCTGCTGGAACCCGCATCAGGCCCTCCTACCCACTGTGCTCAGGAGACCACTGTTCCCACTTCCAGCGGCTCCTGAACCAGCGCTTAAGAGAGGTCTCCTTCTACCAGTCAGGCTCAACTACCAGATACATTACACTGCCTGTCAGTAGGAAGATAACAGGAACGGATCTAGCTGAACACTGTGAGCAGGACGCACTGCACTAAATGTAAATACCAGGAACGGATCTAGCTGAACACTGTGAGCAGGACGCACTGCACTGAATGTAAATAGCAGGAACGGATCTAGCTGAACACTGTGAGCAGGACGCACTGCACTGAATGTAAATAGCAGGAACGGATCTAGCTGAACACTGTGAGCAGGACGCACTGCACTAAATGTAAATACCAGGAACGGATCTAGCTGAACACTGTGAGCAGGACGCACTGCACTGAATGTAAATAGCAGGAACGGATCTAGCTGAACACTGTGAGCAGGACGCACTGCACTAAATGTAAATACCAGGAACGGATCTAGCTGAACACTGTGAGCAGGACGCACTGCACTGAATGTAAATAGCAGGAACGGATCTAGCTGAACACTGTGAGCAGGACGCACTGCACTGAATGTAAATAGCAGGAACGGATCTAGCTGAACACTGTGAGCAGGACGCACTGCACTAAATGTAAATACCAGGAACGGATCTAGCTGAACACTGTGAGCAGGACGCACTGCACTGAATGTAAATAGCAGGAACGGATCTAGCTGAACACTGTGAGCAGGACGCACTGCACTAAATGTAAATACCAGGAACGGATCTAGCTGAACACTGTGAGCAGGACGCACTGCACTGAATGTAAATAGCAGGAACGGATCTAGCTGAACACTGTGAGCAGGACGCACTGCACTGAATGTAAATAGCAGGAACGGATCTAGCTGAACACTGTGAGCAGGACGCACTGCACTAAATGTAAATACCAGGAACGGATCTAGCTGAACACTGTGAGCAGGACGCACTGCACTGAATGTAAATAGCAGGAACGGATCTAGCTGAACACTGTGAGCAGGACGCACTGCACTAAATGTAAATATCAGGAACGGATCTAGCTGAACACTGTGAGCAGGACGCACTGCACTGAATGTAAATAGCAGGAACGGATCTAGCTGAACACTGTGAGCAGGACGCACTGCACTGAATGTAAATAGCAGGAACGGATCTAGCTGAACACTGTGAGCAGGACGCACTGCACTAAATGTAAATACCAGGAACGGATCTAGCTGAACACTGTGAGCAGGACGCACTGCACTGAATGTAAATAGCAGGAACGGATGTAGCTGAACACTGTGAGCAGGACGCACTGCACTAAATGTAAATACCAGGAACGGATCTAGCTGAACACTGTGAGCAGGACGCACTGCACTGAATGTAAATAGCAGGAACGGATCTAGCTGAACACTGTGAGCAGGACGCACTGCACTGAATGTAAATAGCAGGAACGGATCTAGCTGAACACTGTGAGCAGGACGCACTGCACTAAATGTAAATAGTCTAGATAGAAGATAACAGGAACGGATCTAGCTAAACTGAATACAGTGTATATATATATATGCAACACCTGGGATGCATATATATACACAATACACTGTAAGTGCAGCTAACTGACTGACTGTTCTGCCTAATCTATCTAACTCAAATCAAATGACACTGTCTCTCTCTCTCTCTATCTCTCAGCACACCGGAACACACTACACAGGGCCGCCGTGCAGGCGGCCTTATATAGTGTGGGGTGTGTACTAAATCCCCTGAGCCATAATTGGCCAAAGCCACCCTGGCTTTGGCCAATTACAGCTCTCTCTACTGACGGCGCTGTGATTGGCCAAGCATGCGGGTCATAGTGCATGCTTGGCCAATAATCAGCCAGCAATGCACTGCGATGCCGCAGTGAATTATGGGCCGTGACGCGCCACACGAATTTGGCGCGAACGGCCCATATCGTTCGCAATTCGACGGACGGTCGAACAGCCGATGTTCGAGTCGAACATGGGTTCGACTCGAACACGAAGCTCATCCCTAGTCCCCATGTTACAACCACCCGACTTACAAACGACTCCTACTTACAAACGGAAGGAGACAACAGGAAGTGAGATGAAATCTACCCCTAGGAAGGGAAATTCTCTCCTGTAAGAGCTATTATGGGGAAAAGGTGTCTCCTCTGATGCTTTATCACCAAGGCTTGTTTCCACAACAACCCAAAATTTTCAAAATCCAATTGTCATTGGGACAGAAAGTGAGGTGAAATCTTCTGAAGAGGAGGACAGACAGCAAAACAAATGTCACAGGGGGGATAACCCTTCCCTAGGTTTTCCAAAAAGCTGAAAATAGATTTTTTGGCTATAGCTAGACTTACAAAATGTACCTGTTCCGACTTACAAACAGATTCAACTTAAGAACAAACCTACAGTCTCTGTCTTGTTTGTAACCCGGGGACTGCCTGTAAAATGTTATTAAACTGTCATTTAAACTAAACTGTCTGGACTATAAACATTTATCATAAACAATAGGCTTCTCAGAAGGGGGGGGGGGCTTGGATCACGTATGGCTTGGATCATTGATCCTACAGGAGCATAGACAAGGATTTACAAGAATGACAGGAGTATAGTGCAGTACTGGGGTTCAGAGTTCACAGGAGATACAGTAGACGTGTACAAGGATTCTAAGGCTGGAAGGATACCTAATGGTACTATCCGGGGAGAACACAGCATGTCCGCACATGCAGCAATGGTGAGGGACCTTGAAAGGGCCGAGGCGCAGAGTCTAAGGAACTGCCTTGTCTTCTCCAGAGCTCTTGATGGTAGAGATGGTTTGTGCTGCAGACAGTTCCCCGGTTGCGGCCCTCTTACTCACCCAAGCAAACAGATACCCAGAACTAAGGGCCAATGGAAAAATGAGAATCCCTTGCAGCGCTGAGGTGCTGGGATCACTAAACAGTGCAAAATTCAAGCCTACAGGTGTGTGCCTGGACACACACAGACATTGGGGACAGATACACAAAGACATATAAACAGCTAGAAATGAGTAGCCATGCAAACAGTCACACAGGAATCTATAAGAATAGTGAAGTTGCATGGTGTCACAGAACAGGAAACTAGCTTACAAATACACTTGGAGACACAAAGGCAGACTTGCTTGGGACATTATTATTCAAAGCCTAAGGCAATCTGCTTCAGCTTGAAAAGGCAGTACTGGCTGGGCATGTAGCTAATTCAATTAACAACAGGAGGGTAAATCTAGTCTTAAAAACAAGTTTTGTGGGACAAGATACAACCTTATAAGTTACAGCAGTGGAATTAAATGCCAATACCAATATATTATTACCACACATAAGTTGGACTTGATGAACTTGTTCCTTTTTTTTTGTGTGTTTAAACTAGAGCAGCAATTATTCAATTCAATGTTAATAACGTTTTCATCTTACAATAATATACAAAAACTATATAAGGTTCAGTTCCCACTATTGCGACTTAAAGTTGCAGCGACTTTGAAAAGGTTCTTGCACTACCTTAATGCGACATTCAATGCAACCCTGATCTAGAGACTGTAAAGATGGACCAAAGTCACACTCCAGAGTCTCTCAATCACGTGACTTTGGGGGTTCATTATAGTGGAAACGTAGCCTAAGACAGGAGACGCTTAATTATCTAGAGCAGGGGTGTCAAACTCAATTTCACCGTGGGCCACATCAGCATTATAATTGTCCTCAAAAGGGCCGGTTGTATCTGTAAGATTAGATGTCCAGCGCATCCCCTCCCCTTACATTAGATGTCAGGAGCCACCCCACCATCAGAAGTTGAGTCCCCTGCTCTCCCCAACATCACAGTGCACCCCCTTTCCTTATGCTGCTGCTGGGAAGAGGCTGGATGCATTGCTTGAAAGCAGAAAGTAAGGGTCTGGAGGAGGACCAGAGGAGGGCTGGAGCTCTCCTGCAGCTGCAGGAGAGGAGTGGGGGCCACATGAAATGGCCTGGAGGGCCGGATTCTGCGACGGGCCTTGTGTTTGACACCTGTGATCTAGGGCATTGAAACTCGTTAAATTTCAAAGCATGTCAGATCATAACACCACATAAAATTTAGCACCTTATATTGTAAATAGGAACCAGAAACTGGGCAGTACAGACTCAGATGACTGCATCGATATTTAGCTAGTGGGGGGAGGGAAACCCATAAATGTTCACATATGAAAATAGAAACACTTTAGAACAATACTTCCATTGGTGAATTGTCTTTGAAGGCCGTGGTCTCCTTCTGTTCTGAAGACCTTAAATAGATCAACTCAGAGCCTGGAACTAATCTGAGGAATAAGCGTCAACATTTAATACAACACATTATATTTTCCTCCTAAAAATAAACCAAAGGTTAGAGATATTTATCATACAGTGAGCATTTCTTAGATGTTTTACCAGGGCACTTTTTCTAATACCAAAAATTGTTTGACGTCAAACTAAATGTTACCACGTGGATTTTATGTATGGTATACCATTACTATAAAAAACTATTATTCACCATGATTAAAAATGAGCAGCTCAAAAAAAAAAAAAATTTTTTTATAAGTTCCCCTTTGTCTTGCAGGACAATTATACTTCACCACACTGAGGACATTGGAAAACTTCTTCCAAAACTGTGTCTTCTATGGAAACAAAGATTACCGTTAATACACACATATAAATATACATTATTAGGAGGTATTTTACTTTTTCTTTTTTTTCATTCACAGTTCACTCAATTTGTATGACAATACAGCTCTTCACACACAAGCCATGCAATTTAACCCGTGCCAAAGAAAAAAGGGGGGGGGGCTCGTTGCTCCTTTAAACTATAAAACACCATTCCTTATTTTTAAACTTTAATCATCAGTGAAAAGGTTTTTCTTTTTTTTACGTCACTAATCTTTTACCATTTCGCTTTAATTATTTTTATCTATTTTATGAAATGTATTGGGTGTGGCTCCCATAACCACATGATTAGCCACCCCAGCAAGTATTTAAATTACCGATTTTCAGCTCACGGTTTTTAGATTAACTTTTCTTTTAGAATAAGGAAATATAATATTTTATGTTTTCTTTTCCATATTAAATTGACCACAGTGCAAAATGACTACACATTGCACACGATTTTACAATTTTAAGTATTTTTTTTTTTTTATATATACCCAAATTATATAGATCAAATTGTTCATGATTTTAAGTCAGAAATACAATTTTTAGTATTTTTTAAGGTCACACTTTACAGACAAAATATTTTTCTGGCTTCTAAAAGTTGCAATGACCAACATTCCACTGACTTGTTATCTGGAGTTGTCCTTGTGGCAATGTCCTATCACTTTAAAACATAACATAACAAACACCAAACAAATCATCATGCCACCCATATTCATACTGTGTTACTATTATTTCACATTCATCAGTCCCGACCCTCAAGGAGCTTACAATCCTAAGGTACCCTAACTTACATTCATATACTGGGGCCAATTTTGGACAGAAGCCAATTAACCTCCCAGCATGTCTTTGGAGTGTAGAAGTACCCAGAGGAAACCCAGGCAGACACAGGGAGAACACGCAAACTCCATGTAGGTAAAGTCGTGGTTTGGATCGACTGTTTTGCTGATACAGCACTTTTGGCATATTAATACAACTAACATGACATAACAATCCATGGATCTCACACACATATATACAACAAACATAACTCTCACACTCAGCCAACTACACCCTGTAGACAAAAATATTTCTCTAATAAAACTTCACTTCCCCTTCTCTCTTTTTTTTTTTTTTTTTATATATGTTTACTCATCTATAATGGGCTCTAATCCATATGTCTACTTAGGTCATTATAAGTGCGCTGGGTGGTGGGGTATAATGTGCTTGCAGTTATTTTAGCAATGTTATTATTAGGTTCAAATTCATATACAGGACAATACATTTCTCTCATTTCCTTTTTTCAACATTTTTGTCATTTGTTTTTGGTCTTCTAGTGCTACAAAACCCCTGTGTGCTTTGGTTCCATTCCTTGAGGGACTCGGTCACTCCTGTTAATAGGGGTTCAGTTACACAAACTGAATGGGGTCACACAGACAGCCCAAAGGAGCTCCTGGTGGGATCACACAGACCCCAATCTGGGGTTCTACTCGGTGGTACAATTCCCCATCTCACACGGTGGTGAGACTTCCTCAGGGATTCATCTATTCTGAGGTCCCCACATCACACAGACACAGTGAACCTCAGTAATAGCAGGAACTGTATATCTGGCCCCCAATCCCGGCCAAGGATCTATACCAGACTATACTCTGCTATATACAGCCACACAGACTGACAGACACACAACTGAATGAAGGGGGGGGTGAAGTCACAGAAGCTGCTAAAAAAAGGAAACTGGATTTAAGATGTAAAAACACACTTCTTTCTAAACAGAAACAGTCCACTTATATGGAAGATACATGGCAGCACATATAACAGGCACACAACTGAATAGGGGTTCAGTTACACAAACTGAATGGGTCACACAGATTAAAACAGTTCACGAATGTAAAAATCACTCCCTTAGACACGCCCCTCATGCAGGACACACACAGCATCACATATTCCAACAAATTGTGCCGTACAGTAACAAAGAATCTCAATAGGAGAAAATTCTAAAGTATAGAATCTGACAGTTCTACTTCCCTAAAAGTCTTCCACATTAGTTTCTAGGCAGTGTGCAGAATAGGAGAGATAGTACTTCTGCTTATTGTGTAGTTTCATGGAGAACTACGCAGACGAGGAAATGAAAACAGAGTTTCTTTCAAAACTGGTACTAAGGTTTCAAGCGGCAATGTTTTTTTAGCAGGCCGTCACCCTCGGCAATAAACCAGGGCCTCACCACACATAGTACCTTATCAGCCACAGCCTATGAATGATCCCTTGAGTCCGAAGACCCGATTTCTGACCTGGACGGTCCCCCAACACAGGAAATGCAGAAATCCTAACTAAGTACACATTGTACCTAAAATAAGGCAAACCATTCACACAGAACACACAAATGCAAGGACAGTAATAAGTACAGATAGTATGGAAAGTAAAAAAGAAACGTAAAAATAACAGAATTCAACAGTCAAGGTTCTTGGAAAGAGTCCTTCTACATGACACCAACTTACAGAAATAGGCACAGCACAAGGGGAAGTCACAGTAAGCAGAACGTTAGCTTTCCTTCACCAGCAGAACTGAATTCACAGCTTGTGTTCCATTTCTTTGTGATGTCTGTAGAGTTATCATTTCCGGCTGCGAAGGACCAATTGATAGGGAAATCCCAGAAATTAGGAGTTTCCAAAAACATTTTGACTGCTGAACCACATTCAAAAAGATGTATTTAGTATTCAAGCCTATAGTTTTAGCCATAGGCAGGGAGAACAATACAGTAAGTACACGGTGACATTCAATATAATTGTTCTGACTGAGGCTGGGGGCCTGGGTACATTTTATACTCTATACAAAGGTGGGGGCTACCTTGTAAGTCTCTTAGAAGTCCTGATTAACTTGTTGGTTATTTACATTGCTAAACGGATGGTCAATTACATAGTTACATAGCTAGTAAGATTGAACAAAGACACCAGTCCATCCAGTATATCTGTTTAATCAGAATACATGTTTTGATAATTATAACTAAATGTTTGATAAATAAATAGCTATTTCATTTACCCTATCAATCCCATCTCTTGGTCAAATTGAAAATTGACCACATAACTAACAAAACATAACATAACAGCACTATAACAAACAATTCATTCATTGGTTGTGGACAGTTGGGTTCTTGACTAT
Organism: Lithobates clamitans; assembly: GCA_037952925.1. Taxonomy (NCBI): domain Eukaryota; kingdom Metazoa; phylum Chordata; class Amphibia; order Anura; family Ranidae; genus Lithobates; species Lithobates clamitans. The sequence continues at coordinate 656,135 of JBBGZY010002456.1, forward strand.
TCAGTGTAGAAATTCTTTTGGTGACAGTTAGCTATTCCATTTACTCTATCACCTACCTGACTTATATGGAGTGAATAAACCTTTTCCTATATAAGAATTAAAAATGAACGATAACAGTGCGAAAAGATAAACAATTACATTTATTTATACAGAGAAGAATCGTTAGAGATTACCAAATATAACATAAATGATACAACCTTAAAAACAACGATGTTACCAATGATACGAAATATTGCTATAATGGTCATACCCAGTGCTATCAAGAGATTAATAATGTATTAAGGCAAAATCCTAGGATAGAAAGAGTTCCAGAAGAGTAAAGAGACATAAGAGATAATAGAGATACATTGTATAGAGAAGTCCTACGTAACCATCCTTCATCTAGACCGTCAGCCGAAGAGAATGGACAGTGATCTGTGTTGCAATATATATACACTTGTAACCCCCCCGCCTTCCATATGCTAAAACTGCTACATTGAGTCAATGGGGGTGGGGGGCTCCCTTACCAGCTACCATATTATGACCAGGTTATTCCTGTTCCCTTCCCACCTCCCACCTCCTTTGATGTACTACCAAATGGTCAGATAGCTACTCCAGATAACATTCCACAGCAGGATGAGATGTCTCTGTTGATTCTAAACATGTTCTCAAACTATAGTCATTGAAAGATCACTGTAAGTCACATTAATAATAAAGTCCATCACCTTCAGGGTCCAAATCTCCACCACAGTCCTCCCTGAAGTTCATTCTTGAACTTATGTCCTCCTTCAATGATCTTGCACCCACCCACAACAACCCAGAAGCCCCGACCCTTCCCCACCGCCACCATGGCCTCCTCTTCCTTTCTTGAACACGCCGGAGCTCCTCAAGGTAGGCTTGAGACCGCCAAGAAATCCTGGTGCCTTTGAGACTTCACATCCAAACCATGAGTGTCTGTACTGCAATGTTTCATCGCCCCTCTGCCTTGGAAGAGAGGAACTCCAACACTGATGGCGGGATCCTGGCATATCTAGTCCTGTAACTGGGTAAGACAGTGTAATGGTTGCACCGATTGGATCGGACCGCGAGACAGCACTTTTCAGCATGGTGAAGGAAATTTCAGGAGAGTCTTATTCGTGACACATTTGTCTCAAGAAATGACTTGGTTGTCTTTGGGTTGGGCGGGCCTCCGGACAGTTGTGCATGAATACAAAAAAGAGAGAGGAGAACGTCAATGTAGAGTTATTGGAGGAATGCCGGACAGGAGCAGAGTGTTGGCCATTAAGGCTAAATACTTATAAGGGGTGTAATGTGGACGAGTAAAGTGGGATCCCCACAGGGTACAGAGTCCGAGCAACAGCCAGTATCATCCATTCAGTCAACACTGCCTGCTATTGCCAGGTCCCTGGGTTCACCACACCTGCTCACGGGGCTCAGGTTAAAGCAGTAGGCAGACTAAGGGAGGGAGAATTACATTAAGACATAAGACCTGGATGTACACAGGGATACTTTGTGAAATATGATTCTTGTATGTTTCAGGAAACCATTCTATAGGACCCACTGGACTTTTAAAAAACGGAGTCTGGCAGAAACGGTAAACAATTCACAGCTCATCTCTGATACTAATACATTTACTTTTAAAGATATAGCTAATGGACTGGTACCATCACTTAAAGTAATTAAAGATAAGAATATAAAAAAAAAGAAAGTAGGAACGAGAAAGAATAGAAAAAAAAATTAAATAAAATAAGCAAAAAACAAACATACATACAGGTTTAATGCTGCTTCAACCCAGCACTTTATGTCAAATAGCATTGAATCTGCATTTATAAAAACAAACGAACAATATATAACTGTCCTGAAAAATTATTATAAAGTGCCTTGAAAAATAATACATTGCAGCTGTTGCAGCAGCAACTTTAACAAAAAAAACCATAAAAAATAAAGAGAAAAAAAAAAAAATAAATAAATAAAAATAGATAACTCCTCTCCCATATTAGTGATTAACAGGTGAACAGGATCACTGTCACTAAAAATTTACAAGTCGGGTACAAAAAAAAAAAATTAAAAAAAGGAGAGAACAAAACAATGGTTGCCAAAAACTTTTTGAATTTAGTCAAACTCGACTACACTTTATTGCTCAAAAAAATTTTTTAGAGGCTTTTTCCCAAAACAACAAAAAGAAAAATATAGTTCTAGGGTCCTATTTTTAAATGCGCACAATACTCTACAACGGTCTCTTAATAGCTACCCACATAAGGACAGCAACAGGGTGGAGTTTACTAAAGCTGTGGCCCTAGGACTGTACCTGAGTAAAGTGGTAAAGGTAGGTGGTGCTGTGCTAATCCTAAGTGAAATGGCTAAAAAAATATATTCTATTCTGTGGCGTGTATTGTAATGTGCGCCAAATGGTATTCAACTGTAGTGATTCATAGCTCAGCCATGTAGGACTAATCACTCACACAGCAACGGGCCATAATAGTGAAAAATAATACTCATCAGTAGTAGAATAATAAATAAATCTCAACAAATACATATAAATTAATAACAGCAATGTGAAAGTGTCAGCTACTAATAAAGAGCATAAACGCAATAAATAAGTGAATTACAATGTGTAACAAACATGCAACACATAAGGTGACTCTGTGCAACAGTGCAGCCAAGAAATGCAGCATAAAAAATGTCCAAACAATCAGAGTGCTTCAACACAAAATCCTTCCTTCATAACGTGACAGCAGCATCCTATCATGCATCAGTTGCAGTGTAGTGCTCAGATAAATCACATAGTGCACATCTTCGTGTTCAAACACACAAGTGGGTAATGGCCCCTTACCTTAGGGTAATAGGGCAAGCGCATATGACCAAACCTGGGGGTGCCGTCCTTAGGGTTCCAGCACTATCCTCACGATACTAGTCCCGGGGCATGGTTCCCTCAGATGTTTTTTAGGGGGGAGTGTGGAAATAACAAAAAAGGAGGATCCCAAATAGTGTAATAAAGTTTTGCTAAACAGCGGCTTTTATCAGGGGATCCCCTGATGAAGTCACGTGTGGTGTGACGTCACGCGTAGGGACGGGACAGGTTTCCATACTGATAGAGGTGTACGAGCTCGCCGCTCGTTGAAGCAAGTCACTTTTTTATTGTCCTTTATGTGAGTACCCTATTTTTACCTAATAAAAGCCGCTGTTTAGCAAAACTTTATTGAAGGAAGGATTTTGTGTTGAAGCACTCTGATTGTTTGGACATTTTTTATGCTGCATTTCTTGGCTGCACTGTTGCACAGAGTCACCTTATGTGTTGCATGTTTGTTACACATTGTAATTCACTTATTTATTGCGTTTATGCACTTTATTAGTAGCCGACACATTCACATTGCTGTTATTAATTTATATGTATTTGTTGAGATTTATTTATTATTCTACTACTGATGAGTATTATTTTTCACTATTATGGCCCGTTGCTGTGTGAGTGATTAGTCCTACATGGCTGAGCTATGAATCACTACAGTTGAATACCATTTGGCGCACATTACAATACACGCCACAGAATAGAATATATTTTTTTAGCCATTTCACTTAGGATTAGCACAGCACCACCTACCTTTACCACTATTCACCCACAGGGTCCGGTTTGTACCCGATTCGGTGCAGGCAGCTCTTCCCACTAGTCCGGTTTGCTACATACCTGATAGCGCGGGAATAATCATATATCTCTATGTACCTGAGTAAACTTTTCCCACTAAGAAAGCTTAGTTTGAGATATTTGAATTAACCTCTTTTGCTCTTGAGATCACCCAAATCATCCACTTCACTCCTCCTAGGTAGGGATGAGCCGAACACCCCCCTGTTCGGTTCGCACCAGAACATGCGAACAGGAAAAAAATTCGTTCGAACACGCGAACACCGTTAAAGTCTATGGGACACGAACATGAATAATCAAAAGTGCTAATTTTAAAGGCTAATAGGCAAGTTATTGTCATAAAAAGTGTTTGGGGACCCGGGTCCTGCCCCAGGGGAGTGTTTGGGGACCCGGGTCCTGCCCCAGGGGAGTGTTTGGGGACCCGGGTCCTGCCCCAGGGGAGTGTTTGGGGACCCGGGTCCTGCCCCAGGGGAGTGTTTGGGGACCCGGGTCCTGCCCCAGGGGACATGGATCAATGCAAAAAAAAGTTTTAAAAACGGACGTTTTTTCAGGAGCAGTGATTTTAATAATGCTTAAAGTCAAACAATAAAAGTGTAATATCCCTTTAAATTTCATACCTGGGGGGTGTCTATAGTATGCCTGTAAAGGGGCCCTTGTTTCCCGTGTTTAGAACAGTCTGACAGCAAAATGACATTTGGAAGGAAAAAACTCATTTAAAACTACCGCGGCTATTGCATTGCCGACAATACACATAGAAGTTCATTGATAAAAACGGCATGGGAATTCCCCACAGGGGAACCCCGAACCAAAATTAAAAAAAAAAATGATGTGGGAGTCCCCCTAAATTCCATACAAGGCCCTTCAGGTCTGGTATGGATATTAAGGGGAACCCCAGCCAAAATTTTTTAAAAAAATTGACGTGGGGTTCCCCCTAAATTCCATACCAGACCCTTCAGGTCTGGTATGGATTTTAAGGGGAACCCCGCGCCCAAAAAAAAAAACGGCGTGGGGTCCCCCTAAAAATCCATACCAGACCCTTATCCGAGCACGCAACCTGGCAGGCCACAGGAAAAGAGGGGGGGACGAGAGTGCGGCCCCCCCCTCCTGAACCGTACCAGGCCACATGCCCTCAACATTGGGAGGGTGCTTTGGGGTAGCCCCCCAAAACACCTTGTCCCCATGTTGATGAAGACAAGGGCCTCATCCCCACAACCCTGGCCGGTGGTTGTGGGGGTCTGCGGGCGGGGGGCTTATCGGAATCTGGAAGCCCCCTTTAACAAGGGGACCCCCAGATCCCGGCCCCCCCCCTGTGTGAAATGGTAAGGGGGTACTTACCCCTAACATTTCACTAAAAAACTGTCAAAAATGTTAAAAATGACAAGAGACAGTTTTTGACAATTCCTTTATTTAAATGCTTCTTCTTTCTTCCTTCATCTTCTTCTTCTTCTGGTTCTTCTGGCTCTTCTGGTTCTTCCTCCGGCGTTCTCGTCCAGCGTCTTCTATCTTCTTCTCCTCGGGCCGCTCCGCACCCATGGCATGAGGGGGGAGGCTCCCGCTCTTCTCTTCATCTTCTTCTTCATCTTCATCTTCTTCTTCATCTTCTTCTTCTTCTTCTTCTCTTCTTCATCTCTTCTTCCTTCTTCATTTCTTCTCCGGGCCGCTCCGCAGCCATGCTGGCATGGTGGGAGGCTCCCGCTGTGTGACGGCGTCTCTTCGTCTGACGGTTCTTAAATAACGGGGGGCGGGGCCGGGATCTGGGGGTCCCCTTGTTAAAGGGGGCTTCCAGATTCCGATAAGCCCCCCGCCCGCAGACCCCCACAACCACCGGCCAGGGTTGTGGGGATGAGGCCCTTGTCTTCATCAACATGGGGACAAGGTGTTTTGGGGGGCTACCCCAAAGCACCCTCCCAATGTTGAGGGCATGTGGCCTGGTACGGTTCAGGAGGGGGGGGGCCGCACTCTCGTCCCCCCCTCTTTTCCTGCGGCCTGCCAGGTTGCGTGCTCAGATAAGGGTCTGGTATGGATTTTTAGGGGGACCCCACGCCGTTTTTTTTTTTTTTTTTTTGGCGCGGGGTTCCCCTTAAAATCCATACCAGACCTGAAGGGTCTGGTATGGAATTTAGGGGGAACCCCACGTCAATTTTTTTTTTAAATTTTGGCTGGGGTTCCCCTTAATATCCATACCAGACCTGAAGGGCCTTGTATGGAATTTAGGGGGACCCCCACATCATTTTTTTTTTGGTTCGGGGTTGCCCTGTGGGGAATTCCCATGCCGTTTTTATCAATGAACTTCTATGTGTATTGTCGGCAATGCAATAGCCGCGGGTAGTTTTAAATGAGTTTTTTCCTTCCAAATGTCATTTTGCTGTCAGACTGTTCTAAACACAGGAAACATGCGCCCCTTTACAGGCATACTATAGACACCCCCCAGGTACGAAATTTAAAGGGATATTACACTTTTATTGTTTGACTTTAAGCATTAATAAAATCACTGCTCCTGAAAAAACGTCCGTTTTTAAAACTTTTTTTTGCATTGATCCATGTCCCCTGGGGCAGGACCCGGGTCCCCAAACACTTTTTATGACAATAACTTGCATATAAGCCTTTAAAATTAGCACTTTTGATTTCTCCCATAGACTTTTAAAGGGTGTTCCGCGGCATTCGAATTTGCCGCGAACACCCCAAATTGTTCGCTGTTCGGCGAACTTGCGAACAGCCAATGTTCGAGTAGAACATGAGTTCGACTCGAACTCGAAGCTCATCCCTACTCCTAGGACATCCTGATTTCCAGCTCCCTTGTTACCTCCTCCCATGCTCAACATTATGACCGCTCCAGAACCTCTGGAACTTCCCCCCCCAATATGTCCAGATCCTACCCTGTCCACCACTAGGTGATACCTAAAAACTCTTTTATTCTGGGAAGCCTACCCCGCCTCCACCTAAAATGTTACCTCAGCCAGCTCCATATTCCCAGCCGCTATTATTTTTGTACCACCCTCCTCTCCTTAGATCATAAATCCCTTGAGCAGTAGACATGTGCACACTGAAATATTTCGTTTTTCGGAATTTCGTTTTCGTCTGAAAAATAAATTTAAATTCGCTTTTATTTATTTCGTTTTTCGTTAAAAATTGCATTCGTCCGAAAATCCAAATTATGGTGGAATCTGTCATTGAAGGCTTATGGTGTCTGTCGAATGTTCAAAGAAGATTAGAAGGAGCAGCTAAACTGTATGACGCCGTATAGTTTACCTGCCCGTCAAATCTTCTTAGAACTTTCGACAGACACCATAAGCCAAAGTACGTGTATACTTAGTTCTAGCTATTTTACTGCTCCTCCTCTTTGGTTACAATCAGCCAATAACATTCATTATCATCATTATCATCATCATTATTTTTATTTCTTTTCTCCCCTACGTCGAATCTTTCTCCCCTACATCAAATCTTTTCTCTCTATGTAGAATAATCTAATAGACTAATAGAGTTAAGGTTAGGCACATTCGACCACAGGTTTGATGGACACAGATTGTTATTGTCATCATCATGTCAAATCTCCTATCTATATTGAACTGTTGTAGCAACTAAAACCAAAATAAAGCATTTGTTTATGTCGGATCTTTCGTTTTTCGGATTCTGCACTTTCGTTATCGTTTGTTAAAACGATAACGAAAATACCTGAAATTCGGACGAAAATGCATTCGGATGAAAACGAATGCACATGTCTATTGAGCAGGGCCCTTCTTTTCACGCCTGCACAGACTGCTGGCAGAATCTAAATTCTGTTGCCCAAACTACCCAACTTGCAACTCCTCCCCGATTCCCAACGGAAGTTTCAGTAGGTGCACAGGGATGTCAGGTTTGCTATAAACCCTTTTTTCAGGGGTGATCGAGGTACAACCCGGTGTTACTGCTATATCCATGCCAAGGGCAAGAGGAGATGTACAATAGACTAGAGGTAGTGTACCCTGCTAAGTACCATTTAACCTGATGCTGAAAACAGTGCATGATACGAGCACCAGTATTTTTGACTTTGTTTAGGACCAGTTGTGGCACTACCCCAGCATCCATTAGACACAACCCCCTCTGTGCCAGCATTGTTGCCTTTTCCCATAGCACACCTTCCTTTCTCCAGCACTCATCAGAACCAGTCATCTGAGGCTGTCCAGACTCAAACCATCAGAACAAGATGGACTCCAGGGTGTAACACAGTAGAGTCTGATAGCCATGATATCTGCACAATGTTCCAACCCTGCCATTAGGGATGAGAACAGTGCAAGTTAGATTTTTGACGATCCTGGAACTGAGTCATCCACCAATCTATTGCGACTCATAGGCAACCTGGATACTAACCCCCCCCCCCGCGCCTGTCCTTGCAAAGTGATGCTGAACAGAGCAAGTTGGCTTTCCTAACCCCTTCAATGATATGTAGCACAAGACCCCCCCAATGTGATCCTGAGTATCTCCAGCTCCATAGTGTTTTAAGGTACCCAGTGCCCCACCTCCAGCTCCAAAGACAGTCTCCATTAGGCCTCTCTTTCCTATAGATGGGAAATAGTAAGAATACCCGGATTGAAAACCACCTGCCACCAGGTACACTTGTTTCTTTATAGAGGCTGCACACCTTCTCCCTCCTTTATCAATTCGGTAATCAGACCATTTTATCCTTCGCCCCTACAAAATAAACTGTCTACACTATTCAGACAGGACTCACATGAATGACAGGGGCATAGTGCAATACTGGGGCACTGGTCTTCCTGGCATGCAGGACACAGACCACTAGTTTAGGTACGCAAGGAGTCTAGGACAGGAAGGACACCTATGGGTATTAACTGAGGAGAATACAGCATGCCCACACAACTCCATCCCTGTCCCTGGATTTCAGAGACCATGCCCAGGGTATACAATGCACCTCTACCTATGGTTAGGTTCAAGGAACACTCTAGTTCCATGACTAACGTTACATCGGTATTCGTTAGGACAAAGAAACAAACTCATCTATGTCCCAAATAATACCCAGGTGCTTTCTTCCCAGCAATGATCTCTCCATCCAGAACACAGAGTGCAATATCTTCCCAACATTTTCTGCTCACCACCATGTATTGACCTGGCCTACAAAGGACATCATGGTCATGCTTCCGACAGAGGGAAGTATCAACCTGCCTCCAGCTTCCATCTTCTCTGATCACATGTGGGTAATTTAGCCTCAAATGCAACAAGATAGAATCCTCAGTCAGTAAGCCCATTGATGCCACCAAATATACAGACCGAGTCTGCAGTTCTGTATATGGGATCATACAGCATAACACCTTTCACAACCCAAACTAGTACAGCCCATCCAGGCATTCGACCACCACTTTGGATTAGTGTAAGCGACGTGTCTTGGCAAAGTCTTACTGAGCGGTGATGCTAACTCATCAGGCCACTGCCCCTCATACAGAGACTGTACAATCAGCTTAATGTTGGTTGATAAATTCCGCCTGCCCCTGCGTGCACGCCAGAGCCCATGACATATTTTTGCCCTGTATCACCACACTATCTACCAACCTCTTAAAATGGCGGATAAAATCTTGAGCTACTTTTACTTGGGTAATTATGTGACTTTGTTGAATATTATCAAGAATGTCATTAATCTCTCTCTGAGCAACAAAGCCCCGCTTACTGTCTGAAGCTATAGCTGAGAGTTTGTTCCTCAGGAGATGGATGTCCACTCCATTAACAACACCCATCCCAGCTCCTATTACCCCAATGTAGTACTGAATACATCCCTCCTCTTTCGGGTTAGTCCTCAGAAATAAGCGTCCTGCATGAACCTCATCCTGTGTCCGCACATCTCTGGGAGCAAGCCACTGGTACAATGACCGCATTTGATTCAGTGTATACTCAGCACATATAGGGTAATAGGTTTTTATCAACCACTGTGAGATGTTGCAGCACCATGTGGTGAAGAACAGCCATGAGCTGGTAACACCCCACACCATCGTCCTGCACAACTCTTCTCCAGACTCACCCAAAACTATACAATACGAGGCCAGACCTATACACTCTCAACTTATATGCCATCAGGGAGGCCCTCGTACTACACATCTGAAGGTAAATCTAAAGGAAATTGGAAAACAAAAATTGCATAATGTGTATCCAGCTCGAGGAACTTCTGCTACCAAACACAACTGGCCAAAGGGCAAAGAAAAATCTCTTGCAGCACTGAGACTCCGGGATCACTGAACAGTAGTGGGTACACGAGCCGACCGATGTGCCCTTTAAAGCCAGGAAATTCAAATATCGAATCTGAGGAATAAAGCACCAATAAAATTTAGTAATAAATATTCAATTTTCCTCCTAGAAACAAAATAATCCAATGGTTATATACCTGTAACAAGACATTAGCATATGAAACACAAATATACATTACATTACATAAACAGTGCACTTTTTTCTTAAAATACCAAAAATTGTTGAGCTCAACTTATCATTAATACGTATTACTTAATACATATTAATACCACGTGGATTTTTGTTTTATGGTATACCAATAATTCCCCCCAAAAAATGTATTCACCATTTTGAGAAAAAAAAATGAATGAACCCGTAATAAATCTTTTAGCGGTACCATTTATCTACAAATTATTAATACCTCACCACCAACCTCTCGCAGAACTGACTCTCTGGAAAACAAACACATAGATAATTGTCTTGGCTCAGGTAATTTGCATGTCAATACAGTTTGCTTTACACTTTCATTGACCTGGTCAGAAAGAAGGAGGGTCATTTGGGTGGTCTGTCACAGCAGCTGAGACAACAGACCTCAGAGTTAGACAACACAACATATATTCCATATTCCACACACTCACACAATTAGCTAGGTTAAAGACGGCCTCACACATCACACATAGCATGTTTTCTTTAATACCCTGTACTTCTTCTTAAACCCACAACATTTGTTTGGTAAGATTGAAATTATTTCAGAGATCCATCCCATTTTGTTAGCCCCTTCTCAGCCTGTATGGACGCATTCTCAGGAGTTTGGAATGGGACCCCCGACCCAGGTGGTCCATACTTCCTACACCTAGGCCATGTGGCGAAGCGTGCAGAGTACACTTCAAAATCACATCTTGTGGTCCTATATGGATTATGTTTACCAACTTTTTGACTGGAACTGGATAGACAGAATCTCGTGATGTGGCCAAATAAACCACATAAGTGACATTTTATCTTATCTAAAGTGGTACAACATCTCTTAACAAAAGGCTTTGTTTTAAACGACTGAGAATGTGGGATGGCCTTTTCTAGATTAGTAGTTTTTACCTGCGGCTTACAAAATATAGGGGCAATTTTTAAAGAGCTCTTACCTTCCTGTGATTTATTCTTGTTGGTACATACCTTCGGTGTGGAGGACGTTCCTCTGAATTCAGACCTACCCAAATCAGTTACATTGTTATCTTCTCTATCTGAAAACTGAGCCCACGGCTCCTGGCAGCTGACAGATAATGGTTTCACTCCACCTTCTGCATGTTTTAGTCTTTTTCCCAACTGATGAATGTCCTCCTGTAATCTTTTGTTTTCTAGTACTAATTACTGATGGATAGCCTCAGAATTTGACATAGAAGCTTCTAAAGTACGGATGTTACCTTGGGTTATTTCTAGCACTTCTTTTAGGGATTTAATTTGCACTTTCAAATGTTCATACTGTTGTGGAAAATTTTATAATAATGTGTTGTCATAAGTCTCTCAGTGTGTGTGTTCAATCACAGTCCGCTCTAATAGCTGACTGGGGCAGGCCAACCCTGGTTGAGATCCGTTTGGTAGTGAAAAGCTCTGTGGGGATGTAGAGAAATGTTTGCGGAGTGGGGACATGTCCGCCAGCTAAGGGCCCCTGTGCGATGCACAGAACGATCGTCTGGTGGGGGTGTGTTCGCTCTGCAAAGACATTATCGGTTTACGAGTGTGCTCTCATGTTGCCCCTGTGTGCCTGATCAACACATTTGTGGCCCAATGAGTGTACACCTGCTGATAATCTCTCGTCCACAAAGACAGTAGAATAATCCCAGGTATACATTGTTCTCTGGAACAATGTATAATAGGGATTTCTATCAACGGAAATACGGGAGTCTTTTGGGTTCTGGTTGGAGACAGGGTTAATGTTTGAAAGCCATGTGGCTTCTAAAAACATACATGCACCCTGTCTCTGCTCAGACACACCCATAAGACTCCTGTAGTCATTGTTCATTGGTTGTTGCATTTTTCTGTGTTGTTAAATCCTTATATGGTCATTGATATCCTGTGAGGTCACAAGCTTTGTAAGAGGTGTTTGGCTGTTGGAGGCGGAACCCTCGAGCTTTTGGGACCTCCTATTGATATGCTAATAAAGTGGCTCACGCAGACAGCTGGGACAGGCTGGCGGCAGTGGGTTTTTGGATCCGGAAGCAGGAGGATGTGATTATTTGTCTTGTTGGATGGCTGGGGCACACACCAGAGGATGGATACAATCAAAAGGTGAGATGCATTTGTTTCATTAGACGAAATTGCTATTATGATTAGAAACAGGAGATTTGGCTGTGTGCTTTGCGTACAACCAAATTTCGCTGACAGCATGGCGGGCCAGGTACTTTATGGAGCAGACAGGACCCCCGTCCACATCGGTGAGAAATAGGGGGAGAATGGATCCCAGTCTAGGACATCTCTTTCCGATGTGTTGGGGAGCCTTTGCTCTGCAAAAGAACACATTTTTCGTCTTTTGAAATAATGCTGGAAGTTTGATCGTATGTCTGGTGTGTGCCTGTGTGTGTGTGCCTGTGTGTGTGTGTGCCTGTGTGTGTGTGTGATTTGTATCTCGAATCTTTGTGTAAGGAGACTGAGTAGTTTTGTAAGTAGCTGAACCTGTTTGTAAAGATGAGTTTAGTGAAGGGGCAGGCATTGTTGTGTTTGTGTTGAAAGGGGCTACGCCCTGGGGGAAGGGAACTATAATGTTCTGAACAGATATTGCAAGCATTCACTGTCTGTATCTTTCAATGTCTTGTTCCTGTGAAAGCTGATGTGAACTGAGTTTGAGTGTACGTTTCAGCCGTGTGATAGTGGGTTATGTGGCTTGGTTGTTTCATTGGATAGCATGTGTTCCGAAGTTGTGTTTTTTTGTAACTTTAACACTTTTAAATGTTTGTCTAAGCGTTCATTTAGTATCTCAAATATGTAAGTTTTTGGGGAGAAATTTTTGGTTTTGGCAGGAAAATGGTTTTTGTCTGCTACTTCCTTTTGTTCTCTTGTTGTTGTTGTCTACCATGTGACTACGGTTGGCCATTTTCTTTTCCTTTGTGTGTGAACTTTGAAATGTTTATCCATCTTGGTCAGTTTTGGCGGGAAAATGCGCCATTTTGTTGGGGTCTGGCTTTTGTTGTGGTCACCATGTGCATCGGCGGCCATTTTGACCTGTGAGCCCTCCTATAGGGGGAGCTGCTCCATTGTGTATTCCTTTGTGTGTGCAAAGCCATGTGCTTTAAGCTACAATCTGGCTTCTAGGCACCATTTTGTGAATTCTATTTTTGTACTGTTTACATACTTTTCAAGGAAACTATTGCGTTTTCTGTATTGAATATTGGTTTTAAGTGAAATCTCTACTTTGCACTGAATTTCAATGGATAACAAGACTGGCTTTAACTGAGTTTTTGTACACAGCGGTGTGTGTTATTTTAATTTTTTTAATGTTTTGGCAGTTTCTCAGAGGGCAATTATTGTTTTGAGGCTTCTATCGCTTTAAGCTAAGGTTTGCTAGCCTGCAGTATCCCTCCCCTCTCTTTTCCTGTGGTGGGAGTATCACACAAGCAAATGAGATTTGTACTCGGAAGGACAATGGGAAAATACTGGCGTTTGAAAGTGTTTTAAATTTAATTCCAATTGTTTTAAAGAAGTTTATGTTTCTAGTGAAGATTTCTAATGTCTTGATAGACAAAATATGAAGCTATTTGGGGCTTCCTCTCCCCCTCCCTCTTCCTACTCAGGTGTGCAACAGGAAGTTGGTGGGAGGGGCTTGGGGTCTTTTGACTTGTGTTTGGAAGGACAAAATTATTATCATTATTATTAAATTAAGGTTTATACTGTAATACAGTTTTGGGTAGAGAGCAAACAGGAGGCATCCAAGTTATTGTTGTAATATCTAGGTACAGAGAGAAGCCATAAGATTGTTTTGAATAGTGGAGGATTTCATGGTGCTTTGTAGTTTGTCTGACAACACATTTATAGGGCTGCCGATAACCGGTTGTAGAGCATGTAAATGTGAGGATTAGTACGCTAACACACTGGGAGGCCGTGTAAAATAATCGGAGAATGCCGGGTGCCAGTACTGTAAAAATAGTCACTAAGCAGTACTGATCCGAAAACTAGTGCAAGGGTGCCCTGGACGCAGGGACCGTCATAAGCGATTCGAATCCTCATGGGTAATGTTGGTCCATGCGTTGGAGGAAAAAAATGAGGCTCCACACCAGTCAGACAGCTGCACTTCACATGAGATCTGTGTCTGGGGCTCCGGACATGAGACCCCTTAAAGATTGGCAGATATGGTCGGAGGGTACAGGAAGGTGTATTCCTTTGGAAGGTACTTTTGATGTCTGGAGGTACGAGACCCCAGAATAAAAATACCTGGGAAGTAGTTCAGCTACGGCTTCAGAAATCTGTAATGTTGAGTGAGGTGATGGATGCGTAGTACACGTTTGTGTGATTCAAAATACACAGGCCTGTTTTTGAACTTTGTGTGGCTGGTCCATGCAAAGATTTCGAAATGCTCTCGTGCTTTTCAAATTGTATTCTTTTTCTATCGCTAAAAGAGTGAAGGCAGCATTCCATCTGGTCGTTTTTTTTTTTTTTTTCGTTTTTGGGAACTATGAAATATTTCCCCCACATTTGTATCTAAATGTTTGTCTTTGTTTCATTGTTTGTATGTGGTAACAAGATGTTTGAACCTCCCGTGACAGCCCTCTTGCATGTCGCGACTGTTGTATTTTAGGAAAAACGTGAAAGTAAGATTTACAGAGGGTTTAGTTATTATCGGTTTTGTGGAATGTCAGTGACAATTTACCAATGTACATGAATATTGTATTGTTTACCATTCTTTGAAGGATAGAGTAATAACCTTTGTTTATAAGTATCTTTTCAGGTCCAAAGAGTTTCTGGAAGTGTGTGTACAGGTGTATAAGAAGGTAAAAGTATCATAGGCTATTTCACTGTTTTATTCTGCACCATTCTAAACCCGGCATGTCTTCCTCCAGTTTGTAATGAGGAGGGAAGAAAAGGGGGGATGAGAGTGGTGAGAATAACACATTTTCAAACCAACAATACTAACAGCTCTAATTCTAACCAAGTTTGTGCCAAGACTGTCTTTCTTTGATAGAATTGGAATCAGCAAACAGCAGTCTGGTGAAAGAGGCTCCCATCCCAGATGCTAAGAACCTTTTTATCACTGGTTCCAGGTATTACACCCCGGATGGTAAGCCAAGCACAGGTTATGCAGTGACCACAGTCCCGATGTCTGGGTTATTGTCATATGAGGTTTGTTTGAAGGTCAACCAAAACCAGAGTTGTACTTTCCTCATTAGCTGTCACCTACATTCTCAGCTGATGGGGCGGGTGCAATCACTGTAACATGAACTTCAAAAGGTCCAACACAGGGTTCATGAGTCCATCCTGGACCCTGACACAATAACCAGTTTACATTCTTTTCAACCAGGTGACTGGGTCATTATAAAGAAGCTTGAGGGATGAGACCACGCCAGCCACTGCAAGAGGCTGATCAACCACAAAGAGTAGAGGAGTATCTTTGTTCATTTATATTTTTTTGTTTAATAAATTTTGGCAAGGGTAACGATGAAAAGCATCCCAACTAGCTAAGAAAGAGAACAGGACACATGGTCGGGTCTACTAGAGCCCCAGCGATGACGGCGGTACATGCTTATTGGTGTGAGGAGTTTTGACAGACGGGTAAAATCCAAACAGACACCTGTCAATAGAACTTAACAAAACATTTCTAGAGGGTAAAATTAATTATAATTTTAACAATAGCTCTGGATCTTGCCAGCTTTGGTATCGGGATAACTAGGTAGCCCACAAGTGTGCTACAACTGTAGTTTGGTATTAATGCGGATCTACAGCTTATAAGGTAATTTCCCGTAAGGCAAGAGGTTCATGTGTGCTGGTGAAACTCGTCCCAGCATCTTATGTCGCGGCTGATCGTGAGGATCTGATGGCGCGAGAGAAGGTAAGAATGGCAGGGACAGCTGGAAGGGAATTGCTTGTACACGGTGGGGGGTTGAGCTTATGAAACGCTTGAACAATTTCTCATCCATTGAGGATGAGATGTTTTCATGTAACTGTTGAAGCTACAAGGAGGTTCCCACAGTCCAAGGGGGTTTCTGGGAATTTATAAGTAAAGATTGTTATATCTGGATCGGGGATAGTAGCGACAAAGTTCAGGCCCATATGATTAAGGTTTAGATCCCTACAAGGCAAAGCCAGAGCTATAGATAGTGAAGGTTGGAATCCTTTTAAGGGTTTGGAAATCGTTGGGGATTTAATTTTTATTTTGCAGCGGATCATAGTGAAGGAAGTAGGGGTATATATACACATGTTGTTTTTGTTTCTATTCCTTCTATATGCCATGATGAGGTGCACCTGTTGCCTGATTGGATGCGTGACCAGAGCCTGAGCAGATGACCACATCTTCCCTGTTGAGATGCCCCGATGCCCGACCCACGTACAAGACACAGAGGATCCCAGACCGACCGGCGACTACTACAGCTCACCACGTCATCTCCAACAGAGTCTACATGTCAAGCCGTGTTTTACTTTTTATGGACTAAGAAGAAGATCAGGATTCATCGAGGGACACATGGGATCATATGACAAGAGGAGGGACTGTTGTGGAAAATTTTATATTAATGTGTTGTCATAAGTCTCCCAGTGTCTGATCAACCACAGCCCGCTCTAAAGAGCTGACTGGGGCAGATCGACGCTGGCTGAGACCTGTTAGGTAGTGGAAAACTTCCTGGTGTTTGGAGAGAGGTGTTTGCGGAGAGAGGACATGTCCGCCAGCAAAAGGGCCCCTGTGCAATGCACAGAACGATCGACTGGTGGGGATGCGTTCACTCTGCAAAGACATTATCGGTTTAGAGGTGTTTTGCTCTTGTCACCCCTGGTATGCCTGATCAACATGTTTGGGGTGCCATGACATACACCTGCAGATAATCTCCCATCCATGCGCGAGGAACTTTAGTCATCGTCATTTAGTTTATTGTATCATGTCCTGTAGTCATTGTTCATTGGTTGTTTTGTGTTCTGTTGTTAAATCCTTATATGGTCACTCACATCCTGTGAGGTCATATCCTGTGAGGCTGAGGTCATTATCCTGTGAAGGGAGCGATTGGCTGTTGGGGCCAGAGCTTCCTGTTTGTGATGGCTTTTGTGGTTTTTTGAATAAAGGAGGCAGACTGAGAGCTGTAAGGGCAGTCTTGCTGAGATGAGAATGTAAGAACCATGTGTTTTGTCTAGTTGTCTGGATGGGGCACACACCAGTGGATGGATACGATCAAAAGGTGAGATGCATTTATATCATTAGACGAAATTGTTATTATGATTAGAAACAGGAGATTTGGCTGTGTGCTTTGCGTACAACCAAATTTCGCTGACCGTAGATGCTATAACTTTTGCGCAAGCCAATAAATATACGCTTGTTGACATTTTTTTTACCAAAGACATGTGGCCGAATACATTTTGGACTAAATGTATGACTAAAATTGAGTTTATTGGATTTTTCTTATAACAAAAAGTAGAAAATATCATTTTTGTACAAAATTTTAGGTATTTTCCGTTTATATCGCAAAAATATAAATCGCAGAGGCAATCAAATACCATCAAAAGAAAGCTCTATTTGTGTGAACAAAAGGACGCAAATTTCGTTTGGGTACAGCATTGCATAACTGCGCAATTACCAGTTAAAGCAGCGCAGTGCCAAATAGTAAAAAGTGCTCTGGTCTGTAGGCAGCAAAATGGTCCGGGGCTGAAGTGGTTAAAGGAAAAAAGCTATTCAAACCTGCCTGGCCCTATGTGAAAAAATAATTGCCCCCTTCCATACTGAATCATGAATGAACTGTGATTAACCACAATTTTTTGGAAAGCTGAGTTAAATTTCACTTGCCATACCCAGGCCTGATTACTGCCAGACCTGTTGAATCAAGAAATCACATAAATAGAAGCTAAAAATAGTGCTAAAATCTTGTGAGCCACAAATGGGTTAATGCCTTCAGTGTGAGTAAATGAACCTAATTCAGCTGCACACACTAACCACGTTCCATACCGTGTATATGCCAAAAATAAATAAATATATGTGTATGCGCTAAAGGCTATGAATACGTGAACAAAGAATATAATAAATCTATACAATATTAAAAATTATTATAAATTATAAACAGTGTCACACACCTGTGAAGAAAGTGACTATAATCCACAATTGAATATATGAAAAATGGTAACATGCACCATGCAAAAAAATGTGAGAAAAAAAAAAATCCTTTAAATGATTTAAAAAAAAAAAAAATATATATATATATATATATATATATATATATATATATATATATATATATATATATATATATGTGCTACTTGATAAATAAAGTGTCCGAAACCAATTCATACAAATGAATATATCTCAGTCCAAGCCATTCATAAGAGTATATAAATCAAAGTGTACAATAGTGTCCAAACAAATAGCAGGCAATCCTCATGCTGGTTTTTATGAAAAAGTGCTAAATATTCCTCATGCTCTTCTTATGAGATGTGCACATTAAGGCATGCTGCAGTGCTCTCCAGTGACCCCCAATGGATAATGCGCTCACCTTAGAGCGTGTGACACAGTAGCTAAACAGTGTCAAAACACGCATTAGAGCCACTCCAGGGCTCACACAGGGTCTGCTGGTGATGATCTGTATCTCGCTCAAATGATGACATATATGAAAGAAAGGAGACTCATAGCATAATACCGCCAGGAATTTATTTGAAAAGCCCTAAAAACAATCCCTCCAGGAGGGTACTCACAATGCTTGGGTGCGTCAGTGCACCATCCTATCCAAAACATGCAATGAAGGCATGTATACCCTGTGAAGGCACGTATACCCTGTGCCGAAGACGCGTAGGGGACGGGCAGGACGGAGCTTTCTACAAACAGACAGGCAGAGGATTGAACACCGCACACCACAGGATTCATCTGTATTGCATGTTTTGGATAGGATGGTGCACTGACGCACCCAAGCATTGTGAGTACCCTCCTGGAGGGATTGTTTTTAGGGCTTTTCAAATAAATTCCTGGCGGTATTATGCTATGAGTCTCCTTTCTTTCATATATGTCACCATTTGAGCGAGATACAGATCATCACCAGCAGACCCTGTGTGAGCCCTGGAGTGGCTCTAATGCGTGTTTTGACACTGTTTAGCCACTGTGTCACACGCTCTAAGGTGAGCGCATTATCCATTGGGGGTCACTGGAGAGCACTGCAGCATGCCTTAATGTGCACATCTCATAAGAAGAGCATGAGGAATATTTAGCACTTTTTCATAAAAACCAGCATGAAGAATGCCTGCTATTTGTTTGGACACTATTGTGCACTTTGATTTATATACTCTTATGAATGGCTTGGACTGAGATATATTCATTTGTATGAATTGGTTTCGGACACTTTATTTATCAAGTAGCACATATATATATATATATATATATATATATATATATATATATTTTTTTTTTTTTTTTTTTTAATCATTTAAAGGATTTTTTTTTTCTCACATTTTTTTGCATGGTGCATGTTACCGTTTTTCATATATTCAATTGTGGATTATAGTCACTTTCTTCACAGGTGTGTGACACTGTTTATAATTTATAATAATTTTTAATATTGTATAGATTTATTATATTCTTTGTTCACGTATTCATAGCCTTTAGCGCATACACATAAATAGAAACTGTCTGACAAAGTGAAGCAGATCACAAAAAGCCACAACTCACGCCACAATCTAAACAAATTCAAGGACAGATTAGAAACAAAGTAATGGACATTTATCGGTCCAGGAAGGGTTTTAAAGCCATTTCTATGGCTTTGGAACTCCAGTGCAGGGCCGGTACTAGGGGTGGGCGGGAGGGGCAGCTGCCCTGGGCAGAGTTAATTCCTGTGGGAAGAGGGCGCAGTTTGCTGGGTACAACCCTTCCAGCATAGGATCCGAAAGTCAACAGCAAGTCCACCTCCAAATGGTTCAAACAAAGCACAATTTTGGTTTTAGAGTGAGCTACTCAAAGCCCAGACTTAAATCCAATTGAGATGCTGTATCATGACCTTACACGGGCCGTTCATGCCGGAAAACCCTCCAATGTGGCTGAATTAAAACAATTCTGCAAAAAAGAGTGCCCCAAAATTCCTCCACAGCGATGTGAAAGACTCATTGCCAGTTTTTGCAAATGCTGGATTGCAGTTGTTGCCGCCAAGGATGGTACAACCAGTTATTAGGTTTAGGGGGCAATTACTTTTTCACATAGGGCCAAGACAAAAGGTTCCCCTGGGTGGACTTTTCCGGCACTTGCAAAGGCAAACAGGTGGGGTAAATAAAAAGTAAAGGGCGTTTTTATATTAATAAAAGGTATAATTTTATTAGTATAGAAAAATACATTTGATAAAAAACAAGCAATAAATGTCTAAAGTAACACAATGGAACTACATAGTAGCTATGATGAACAAACAAAAAACAATATATGATGAAAAAGCTCTTCTCAGGTCCGACGCGTTTCGGGGTACTAAATATCTGTACGGTCCTTCTTCAGGGAAAAAATTGAGAGAGAAGGTTTCATCTATGCTAATTAGAAAGGGAATGGAGAGGAGAGAGGGTCAGGTGATTGGTAAAACCTTAGATAATATTATATGGAAGATTGGGATGATCACTTGATCACCTACCTGAAAATATGCGATTAATTGCTTGTGAAAATTTATAAAAACAAAGAGGGCCACGAAAGGAGGACAGGGTATGGCAATAAGTATTGGTATCGTAGCTAATGTAGATCTAAATATTTATATGGTGAAAGATGCAGGATGGTAGGCTGCAGTCACCGTGGGGAGGTGTGACAGTACTCCCGTCCCGCCTGACCCGGGCGCGTGCAAGCCAGAGCGGCGTGCTGAGGTCACAGGAAGGCGTCTCTGGAAAAAAAGAAAATATAGAGAGGACCTTAGGAGAGGGTCCATAATATATATGTAGAGAGGAGTGGGTAAATGCATAGATATGTAAATTAATCGGAATGAGGTTAATAATGCTGAAAGTATAGGGGATAGTATGTATATAGTTACAATGCATCAAATAAGGGCTAATAAGAAAGGGATCCAGTTCACCCTATATTATAGTGGCGGAGTACAACTGTGTATATATATGGGTTTCGGTTCAACGTAGTATACACTGAAAGTAGATATACAAATACAAGCCACAGAGTAGATATAATTTGTATGCATAATGAAAAATTCCATAATGAGTATTAAGTAACCAGTGAGATGGTACAGTTGAGAGCAAGACCATAATATATAAAATGTGAGTAGTACAAATGTAGTGTTACAGAGCCTATATTAGTATGCTCCTAATAACCAGCAGGGCCCAGAGTCAGAGCAGGCTTAGGATGAAAAATGTGTGGCTGGTACAATTGAATGGAAGAGTAATAAATATATCTGAAGCTAAAGTGCTAGAGTAAGGAGAAGTGGGGAAAAAGTAACTGAGAAGTCATACCTTAGATGGAAACAGGAGTGCATAACCGCAACCTCACAGCCAAACGTCCAGCAAATGTAACGCCTTGCTGGGAAGTGAATGGGGCTGGTTAATAAAGTGTGAGGGATTCAATCAGCTGGTGTCAGGATGAGGCACAGCTGTGTTGTAAACAAGCGTAGGCAGAGACGTACTGTATTGACCCCCCGAGGCGGGGGTGCGCGGCGCCGCCCCAACCGCGCGTGCGCGAACGTCACGGCGTTTGGAGCAGCGTCGCGCACTCACGCCCCACCGGCACGGAAGTACCACTCGGCGGACTGCGCATGCCCGCCGGAGTGGCAACATGGAGGCAGTGGGCGTGGGATGGAGAAACGCCCAGGTATCTCCCTAAGCGCCGCCCAAGGAAGTCTTGTGGCGGCTTTCCGTGCCGGGCAGCCGCTCTGGCCACCAGCGCCTCGGGGGGGGGGGGGGAGGGAGGGGAGGTTGTGTCACAATAGATGGCACAGGAAAAACATATAAGAAGTCACATACCAAGAAGATGGAGTGGCTAATATTCGATCATAGATGTCTGTATATCTCCCAGCGTACAGGAGCCACCTACACCAAATCAAATTAGTTGCTGGCAGAGTAAAAGGGAGCTTAAGTATTAATGAAAAATTAGGATTGTAAATTGATACATGGGACAATAAACATAATGAAATATTACATAGTATGACACCCATAAATAACAAAAGAGCTTCTATACATTATGGAGAGCATACAAGCACAAATACCAATAAAGAATATATAGCAGATATAGATACATATTGGTTAAAAGGGATGGCAGACATGGATACGTCATATACATAACCAGTATAAGGACCAAGGAAGGGAACAAGGCGAGGGGGGGGAGGGGATTTTTTATTTGTTTTTCAAGGGAGAACGACCAAGCTGATTGTGCGTCAAAATACATGGTCCCCTGTGGTACCAACTGAAAACTATATAGGGAAGCGCATATGGACCAAAGGCCAGTAATTCATGAATTGATGGAAAGGGGTAGGGGAAGGGGAAGGAGAGGGGGGGGAGGGAGGGGGTGAGGGGAAAGGAAAGGGGGAGGGGGGGGCATGTATATGACAGACGTACAGCTTGGTGTACAAAAATAGTCAAAACCAACAGTTACAACAAATCAATAAATTGTAGAGAAACCAGAAATGTAATTAAAAGTAACCGTGAAAAATAACCCTATTTTTCCATACCTCCGGAGTTAAAGCCTTGTAGGAAGGGTTTAAAACAAACCGCTTCATTGAGGCCTGGGGGTATAGTGGCCTTGAGTAAGTGGATCCATTTGAGTTCTCTCTGGAGTAGGATTTTATTCCAGTCGCCCCCTCTGGGGTTAGGGTGTATGCGGTCCAAAATTAGAAATTTGATGGAGGGAAATTTGCCTCCATGTACCAAGGTTACATGTCGGCCGAGGGGTAGGTCGGGGTCCGCTGTTTTCATAGCCACAATATGCCTGTAGGCTCGTCGCCAAAACTCAAGCTTAGTCTTTCCTATATAGAAGCAGCCGCTGTTGCACTGGAGTAGATAAACCACTCCAGTGGTTCTGCAGTTTGCGAAGTGTCTGGGGAAGAAAGATTTACCGTTTGGGAGAGTCGGGTTTTTTTGGGTAAGCATGTAACCACAATAGTGGCATGAGCCACAGGCAAAAGTGCCCCTATATTTACAGTGGATTGTCGATGATCTGAACTCACTTTTGGTGATCTGGTCACCAATGGAGGTAGCTCTTCTAAAGGTGAAGTAGGGCTTTTCTGGAACTAAATGGCCTAGACTGGGGTCTAAGGCCAGTAAGTGCCAATATTTTTTGATTATTCTTTTAGTTTGGCGATGTTGTTGATGATATGTTGTAATGATACTAAGTGGGTGAGAATCCTTTTGTTGTTTAGTAGGATGGAGAATTGTTTGTCTGGGTTTGCTATTGGCTTTACGAAAAGCTCTTTTAAGGGATTTGTGAGAGTAGCCACGTAGTAGCAATCTGTCTCGGAGGGCAGCAGCCTCTATAAGGAAGTTACTGTTGTCTGTACAGTTGCGCTTAATCCTAATGTATTGGGAGTAGGGGATGGAGTCAATTAGGGGTTTGGGGTGAAAACTAGCAGCGTGCAATATGGTATTGCCGGCAGTACTTTTCCTAAACAATTTGGTGGAAAGTTTCCCCTGTCCATCCTTGAAAATCTCAATATCCAAAAACGTTACATGGGTATTGTCAAAGGACATGGTAAATGTCAGATTAAAATCATTCTTATTTATCCGAAATATGAACTGCTCGAGTACATCCAAGGGACCCTCCCACACGACAAGAATGTCGTCTATGTATCGATACCACGTTTGAATGTGGTTGGTATATTGAGTAAGGTTCTCATCTGAAAAAAGGGCTTTCTCCCACTCCCCCAGGTACAGGTTAGCATACGATGGGGCACAACATGTCCCCATCGCCACTCCCTGCACCTGGAGGTAGTGGGAGCCGAGAAAGGTAAAAACGTTGTGGGTGAGGATGTACTCGAGCAGCTCAATGATGAATTCATCGTAACTAGAAACAGAATGCGATTTTCTCTGAAGTATATGTCTAATTGCTGCCAAACCCAATACATGAGGGATGGAGCTATAAAGAGTCTCCACGTCAATAGTGACAAGTAGAGCTCGATCCGAAATAGAGAGGTGGTCCAAGATTTGTAACAAATGGCTAGTGTCCTTTACATAGGATGGTAGAGATACCACGAGGGGTCTGAGGTGTTCGTCAATAAGTTTGCGGGCATTTTCGCTTATTGAGCCCACACCGGAAATAATCGGCCTGCCCGGTGGGTCTTTGAGATTCTTGTGCACTTTGGGGAGTGCATAAAACGTAGGGGTCTTGGGAAAATTATTTCTTACAAAAGTCCAGGTAGCCTTACTAATAGTGTGGTTAAGGAAAGCAGAGTCAACCAATGCGTAAAATTCTTTGTTATACTTCTCAACAATGGAGGCCGGCATACGACGATACCAGTCTGCATTGTTGAGAATTTTGCTACACATCTTAATGTAGTGGTTGTTGTCCAGCACCACAACATTGCCACCCTTATCAGAGGGTTTTATGGTAATAGTATCATTAGCCTTTAGGGAGTTAAGTGCCTCTAGTTCTTTTGGGTTTAGGTTGAGGGGTTCCTGTTGTTTCGTTCTCAATTTCTCCAGATCATTGTTGACCAATTTGAGAAAGGTTGCTGCATTCGGACATGTGCTCGGTGGTGGGCACAGGTCCGATTTTTTCTTTAGTTTTGGAGGTACCCGGGTGCGGGTAAACGTCTGGGTCGTCTATTTGTTGAAGGATGCGTGAGAGGTCAATCTGATCTATCAGATCAGATGTATCGCTCTCCTCCAATAGCGCAACAAGCTGGTCCAGAGCTCGATTTTCCTGAGGGGTGACGGTAATTTTGGCATCCTGTTTCTGATAGAGTTTCCTGAGGATTAATTTCCGGATAAAGAGTTGGAGATCTTTGTAAAATTCGAATTTGTCCAGTCTATGGTCTGGACAAAAATTCAATCCTTTTTTCAGGATGGAAATTTCGTTGATGGTGAGGGGATGGGAGGATAGATTGATAATACTCAAATCATTATCCAAATATGTGCAAGTGTTGGGGGGAGAATTTATAGTGTTAATTGTGTGTAAGTGTTGAGGTTTGGTGGGGGTGGTTTTAGGCCAGCCAACACTAGATCTAAAAAAGAAGAATCATTGCGGCTGGGCTCATGTACAATGCTAGTGTTTTGAGAGGGGAGGGGTGGGTGTGCCTGTGTAGAGTGATTGGACAGAGGTCCTTTCGTGGTATTGTCGGAGTGTGCAGTGGGAGGGAGGTTGGACTTCTTTTCTGTACTAGATTTTTTAGACTTTTGGTCTGGAGTGGGATCGCCAGAAAGTTGGCGTTTAGTGCCAACGGAGGGTTTGGCTTTTAGGGTAATAAGTGGGGGAATATGTGACGAAGATTTATTAGGAGGGGGATTTTGAGGTGTATAGTAATTCCTGGTTGTCCTATTGTTCTGGTTCCATTTATAGGCCTTTCCGGCCTCGAATGCATTTTTGTCCCTGTGGAATTTAGAATTTTTCTTAATCAAAATATTTTTGTTAAAGGATTCAAGGTGAATTTTGAGTTTGTTCTCTTTGGTGGAGACTGAGGGGTGTGCCTGGAATTTTTTTAAAAGTTCACAAATCCTAGTAATTTCAATGTCCAGTACTGAAGATCTTTTTGTATATTCGTCTATGAGTATCTGCATAAGATTACGTGAGCATGTCTGTAGAGCGTTCTCCCATGTGGATCTAAAAGTCGCATCCAGATCCTCCAAAGTGGGGAAGATCTGGATGCGAAGACCCAACGGGTTAATATTGCTCTTCATATATTCTTGAAATGACCTAACGTGCGAAAAAAATGAAGACTTTTTTTCTAAGTTTTTGGCAAGTTTAAAGAACAGGGAGGAAATCTCCGCTTCAGTTCGGTCAGTATCACCAAATTTGTCTAAGTATTGTTGCATCAAGGTTTCCCAATCCTGACCCAAAAATATATTTTCGAAGTGGGAAATCTCCGTTTCAGATGTCATTTTATAAGGGAGAGATTTTGTGTGTAGGAATATTGGGAAGGTTGAGAATGGAAAGGGGTGAGAAGTTCTTCCCTGGGGGGAGGGGGGGGGCAGGAGGGAGGAGATGTAATCCCCTGGGGGTGTTATTGATTTAGTATATAGTTTGTATAAAAACCTAAAATGTGTTGGTCAAGTGGGGAGTGGTATTTGCTACCAAAGAAACACTGAACAGAAAAAAGGGGGTGACCAACTAGTTTAGGAAAGAGAGCCGTGCCACGTCCAATAATCTATAGATACAAGACAAAAGGTTCCCCTGGGTGGACTTTTCCGGCACTTGCAAAGGCAAACAGGTGGGGTATATAAAAAGTAAAGGGCGTTTTTATATTAATAAAAGGTATAATTTTATTAGTATAGAAAAATACATTTGATAAAAAACAAGCAATAAATGTACAAAGTAACACAATGAAAACTACATAGTAGCTATGATGAACAAACAAAAAACAATATATGATAAAAAAGCTCTTCTCAGGCCCGACGCGTTTCGGGGTACTAAATATCTGTACGGTCCTTCTTCAGGGGCAAAATTGAGAGAGAAGGTTTCATCTATGCTAATTAGAAAGGGAATGGAGAGGAGAGAGGGTCAGGTGATTGGTAAAACCTTAGATAATATTATATGGAAGATTGGGATGATCACTTGATCACCTACCTGAAAATATGCGATTAATTGCTTGTGAAAATTTATAAAAACAAAGAGGGCCACGAAAGGAGGACAGGGTATGGCAATAAGTATTGGTATCATAGCTAATGTAGATCTAAATATTTAGATGGTGAAAGATGCAGGATGGTAGGCTGCAGTCACCGTGGGGAGGTGTGACAGTACTCCCGTCCCGCCTGACCCGGGCGCGTGCAAGCCAGAGCGGCGTGCTGAGGTCACAGGAAGGCGTCTCTGGAAAAAAAGAAAATATAGAGAGGACCTTAGGAGAGGGTCCATAATATATATGTAGAGAGGAGTGGGTAAATGCATAGATATGTAAATTAATCGGAATGAGGTTAATAATGCTGAAAGTATAGGGGATAGTATGTATATAGTTACAATGCATCAAATAAGGGCTAATAAGAAAGGGATCCAGTTCACCCTATATTATAGTGGCGGAGTACAACTGTGTATATATATGGGTTTCGGTTCAACGTAGTATACACTGAAAGTAGATATACAAATACAAGCCACAGAGTAGATATAATTTGTATGCATAATGAAAAATTCCATAATGAGTATTAAGTAACCAGTGAGATGGTACAGTTGAGAGCAAGACCATAATATATAAAATGTGAGTAGTACAAATGTAGTGTTACAGAGCCTATATTAGTATGCTCCTAATAACCAGCAGGGCCCAGAGTCAGAGCAGGCTTAGGATGAAAAATGTGTGGCTGGTACAATTGAATGGAAGAGTAATAAATATATCTGAAGCTAAAGTGCTAGAGTAAGGAGAAGTGGGGAAAAAGTAACTGAGAAGTCATACCTTAGATGGAAACAGGAGTGCATAACCGCAACCTCACAGCCAAACGTCCAGCAAATGTAACGCCTTGCTGGGAAGTGAATGGGGCTGGTTAATAAAGTGTGAGGGATTCAATCAGCTGGTGTCAGGATGAGGCACAGCTGTGTTGTAAACAAGCGTAGGCAGAGACGTACTGTATTGACCCCCCGAGGCGGGGGTGCGCGGCGCCGCCCCAACCGCGCGTGCGCAAACGTCACGGCGTTTGGAGCAGCGTCGCGCACACCCGCCCCACCGGCACGGAAGTACCACTCCGGCGGACTGCGCATGCCCGCCGGAGTGGCAACATGGAGGCAGTGGGCGTGGGATGGAGAAACGCCCAGGTACCTCCCTAAGCGCCGCCCAAGGAAGTCTTGTGGGGGCTTTCTGTGCCGGGCAGCCGCTCTGGCCACCAGCGCCTCGGGGGGCGGGGGAAGGGAGGTTGTGTCACAATAGATGGCACAGGAAAAACATATGAGAAGTCACATACCAAGAAGATGGAGTGGCTAATATTCGATCATAGATGTCTGTATATCTCCCAGCGTACAGGAGCCACCTACACCAAATCAAATTAGTTGCTGGCAGAGTAAAAGGGAGCTTAAGTATTAATGAAAAATTAGGATTGTAAATTGATACATGGGACAATAAACATAATGAAATATTACATAGTATGACACCCATAAATAACAAAAGAGCTTCTATACATTATGGAGAGCATACAAGCACAAATACCAATAAAGAATATATAGCAGATATAGATACATATTGGTTAAAAGGGATGGCAGACATGGATACGTCATATACATAACCAGTATAAGGACTAAGGAAGGGAACAAGGCGAGGGGGGGGAGGGGATTTTTTATTTGTTTTTCAAGGGAGAACGACCAAGCTGATTGTGCGTCAAAATACATGGTCCCCTGTGGTACCAACTGAAAACTATATAGGGAAGCGCATATGGACCAAAGGCCAGTAATTCATGAATTGATGGAAAGAGGTAGGGGAAGGGGAAGGAGAGGGGGGGGGGAGGGAGGGGGTGAGGGGAAAGGAAAGGGGGAGGGGGGAGCATGTATATGACAGACGTACAGCTTGGTGTACAAAAATAGTCAAAACCAACAGTTACAACAAATCAATAAATTGTAGAGAAACCAGAAATGTAATTGAAAGTAACCGTGAAAAATAACCCTATTTTTCCATACCTCCGGAGTTAAAGCCTTGTAGGAAGGGTTTAAAACAAACCGCTTCATTGAGGCCTGGGGGTATAGTGGCCTTGAGTAAGTGGATCCATTTGAGTTCTCTCTGGAGTAGGATTTTATTCCAGTCGCCCCCTCTGGGGTTAGGGTGTATGCGGTCCAAAATTAGAAATTTGATGGAGGGAAATTTGCCTCCATGTACCAAGGTTACATGTCGGCCGAGGGGTAGGTCGGGGTCCGCTGTTTTCATAGCCACAATATGCCTGTAGGCTCGTCGCCAAAACTCAAGCTTAGTCTTTCCTATATAGAAGCAGCCGCTGTTGCACTGGAGTAGATAAACCACTCCAGTGGTTCTGCAGTTTGCGAAGTGTCTGGGGAAGAAAGATTTACCGTTTGGGAGAGTCGGGTTTTTTTGGGTAAGCATGTAACCACAATAGTGGCATGAGCCACAGGCAAAAGTGCCCCTATATTTACAGTGGATTGTCGATGATCTGAACTCACTTTTGGTGATCTGGTCACCAATGGAGGTAGCTCTTCTAAAGGTGAAGTAGGGCTTTTCTGGAACTAAATGGCCTAGACTGGGGTCTAAGGCCAGTAAGTGCCAATATTTTTCGATTATTCTTTTAGTTTGGCGATGTTGTTGATGATATGTTGTAATGATACTAAGTGGGTGAGAATCCTTTTGTTGTTTAGTAGGATGGAGAATTGTTTGTCTGGGTTTGCTATTGGCTTTACGAAAAGCTCTTTTAAGGGATTTGTGAGAGTAGCCACGTAGTAGCAATCTGTCTCGGAGGGCAGCAGCCTCTATAAGGAAGTTACTGTTGTCTGTACAGTTGCGCTTAATCCTAATGTATTGGGAGTAGGGGATGGAGTCAATTAGGGGTTTGGGGTGAAAAC
Organism: Lithobates clamitans; assembly: GCA_037952925.1. Lineage (NCBI taxonomy): Eukaryota > Metazoa > Chordata > Amphibia > Anura > Ranidae > Lithobates > Lithobates clamitans. The sequence continues at coordinate 685,705 of JBBGZY010002456.1, forward strand.
TAGCAGCGTGCAATATGGTATTGCCGGCAGTACTTTTCCTAAACAATTTGGTGGAAAGTTTCCCCTGTCCATCCTTGAAAATCTCAATATCCAAAAACGTTACATGGGTATTGTCAAAGGACATGGTAAATGTCAGATTAAAATCATTCTTATTTATCCGAAATATGAACTGCTCGAGTACATCCAAGGGACCCTCCCACACGACAAGAATGTCGTCTATGTATCGATACCACGTTTGAATGTGGTTGGTATATTGAGTAAGGTTCTCATCTGAAAAAAGGGCTTTCTCCCACTCCCCCAGGTACAGGTTAGCATACGATGGGGCACAACATGTCCCCATCGCCACTCCCTGCACCTGGAGGTAGTGGGAGCCGAGAAAGGTAAAAACGTTGTGGGTGAGGATGTACTCGAGCAGCTCAATGATGAATTCATCGTAACTAGAAACAGAATGCGATTTTCTCTGAAGTATATGTCTAATTGCTGCCAAACCCAATACATGAGGGATGGAGCTATAAAGAGTCTCCACGTCAATAGTGACAAGTAGAGCTCGATCCGAAATAGAGAGGTGGTCCAAGATTTGTAACAAATGGCTAGTGTCCTTTACATAGGATGGTAGAGATACCACGAGGGGTCTGAGGTGTTCGTCAATAAGTTTGCTGGCATTTTCGCTTATTGAGCCCACACCGGAAATAATCGGCCTGCCCGGTGGGTCTTTGAGATTCTTGTGCACTTTGGGGAGTGCATAAAACGTAGGGGTCTTGGGAAAATTATTTCTTACAAAAGTCCAGGTAGCCTTACTAATAGTGTGGTTAAGGAAAGCAGAGTCAACCAATGCGTAAAATTCTTTGTTATACTTCTCAACAATGGAGGCCGGCATACGACGATACCAGTCTGCATTGTTGAGAATTTTGCTACACATCTTAATGTAGTGGTTGTTGTCCAGCACCACAACATTACCACCCTTATCAGAGGGTTTTATGGTAATAGTATCATTAGCCTTTAGGGAGTTAAGTGCCTCTAGTTCTTTTGGGTTTAGGTTGAGGGGTTCCTGTTGTTTCGTTCTCAATTTCTCCAGATCATTGTTGACCAATTTGAGAAAGGTTGCTGCATTCGGACATGTGCTCGGTGGTGGGCACAGGTCCGATTTTTTCTTTAGTTTTGGAGGTACCCGGGTGCGGGTAAACGTCTGGGTCGTCTATTTGTTGAAGGATGCGTGAGAGGTCAATCTGATCTATCAGATCAGATGTATCGCTCTCCTCCAATAGTGCAACAAGCTGGTCCAGAGCTCGATTTTCCTGAGGGGTGACGGTAATTTTGGCATCCTGTTTCTGATAGAGTTTCCAGAGGATTAATTTCCGGATAAAGAGTTGGAGATCTTTGTAAAATTCGAATTTGTCCAGTCTATGGTCTGGACAAAAATTCAATCCTTTTTTCAGGATGGAAATTTCGTTGATGGTGAGGGGATGGGAGGATAGATTGATAATACTCAAATCATTATCCAAATATGTGCAAGTGTTGGGGGGAGAATTTATAGTGTTAATTGTGTGTAAGTGTTGAGGTTTGGTGGGGGTGGTTTTAGGCCAGCCAACACTAGATCTAAAAAAGAAGAATCATTGCGGCTGGGCTCATGTACAATGCTAGTGTTTTGAGAGGGGAGGGGTGGGTGTGCCTGTGTAGAGTGATTGGACAGAGGTCCTTTCGTGGTATTGTCGGAGTGTGCAGTGGGAGGGAGGTTGGACTTCTTTTCTGTACTAGATTTTTTAGACTTTTGGTCTGGAGTGGGATCGCCAGAAAGTTGGCGTTTAGTGCCAACGGAGGGTTTGGCTTTTAGGGTAATAAGTGGGGGAATATGTGACGAAGATTTATTAGGAGGGGGATTTTGAGGTGTATAGTAATTCCTGGTTGTCCTATTGTTCTGGTTCCATTTATAGGCCTTTCCGGCCTCGAATGCATTTTTGTCCCTGTGGAATTTAGAATTTTTCTTAATCAAAATATTTTTGTTAAAGGATTCAAGGTGAATTTTGAGTTTGTTCTCTTTGGTGGAGACTGAGGGGTGTGCCTGGAATTTTTTTAAAAGTTCACAAATCCTAGTAATTTCAATGTCCAGTACTGAAGATCTTTTTGTATATTCGTCTATGAGTATCTGCATAAGATTACGTGAGCATGTCTGTAGAGCGTTCTCCCATGTGGATCTAAAAGTCGCATCCAGATCCTCCAAAGTGGGGAAGATCTGGATGCGAAGACCCAACGGGTTAATATTGCTCTTCATATATTCTTGAAATGACCTAACGTGCGAAAAAAATGAAGACTTTTTTTCTAAGTTTTTGGCAAGTTTAAAGAACAGGGAGGAAATCTCCGCTTCAGTTCGGTCAGTATCACCAAATTTGTCTAAGTATTGTTGCATCAAGGTTTCCCAATCCTGACCCAAAAATATATTTTCGAAGTGGGAAATCTCCGTTTCAGATGTCATTTTATAAGGGAGAGATTTTGTGTGTAGGAATATTGGGAAGGTTGAGAATGGAAAGGGGTGAGAAGTTCTTCCCTGGGGGGAGGGGGGGGGCAGGAGGGAGGAGATGTAATCCCCTGGGGGTGTTATTGATTTAGTATATAGTTTGTATAAAAACCTAAAATGTGTTGGTCAAGTGGGGAGTGGTATTTGCTACCAAAGAAACACTGAACAGAAAAAAGGGGGTGACCAACTAGTTTAGGAAAGAGAGCCGTGCCACGTCCAATAATCTATAGATACAAGACAAAAGGTTCCCCTGGGTGGACTTTTCCGGCACTTGCAAAGGCAAACAGGTGGGGTATATAAAAAGTAAAGGGCGTTTTTATATTAATAAAAGGTATAATTTTATTAGTATAGAAAAATACATTTGATAAAAAACAAGCAATAAATGTACAAAGTAACACAATGAAAACTACATAGTAGCTATGATGAACAAACAAAAAACAATATATGATAAAAAAGCTCTTCTCAGGCCCGACGCGTTTCGGGGTACTAAATATCTGTACGGTCCTTCTTCAGGGGCAAAATTGAGAGAGAAGGTTTCATCTATGCTAATTAGAAAGGGAATGGAGAGGAGAGAGGGTCAGGTGATTGGTAAAACCTTAGATAATATTATATGGAAGATTGGGATGATCACTTGATCACCTACCTGAAAATATGCGATTAATTGCTTGTGAAAATTTATAAAAACAAAGAGGGCCACGAAAGGAGGACAGGGTATGGCAATAAGTATTGGTATCATAGCTAATGTAGATCTAAATATTTAGATGGTGAAAGATGCAGGATGGTAGGCTGCAGTCACCGTGGGGAGGTGTGACAGTACTCCCGTCCCGCCTGACCCGGGCGCGTGCAAGCCAGAGCGGCGTGCTGAGGTCACAGGAAGGCGTCTCTGGAAAAAAAGAAAATATAGAGAGGACCTTAGGAGAGGGTCCATAATATATATGTAGAGAGGAGTGGGTAAATGCATAGATATGTAAATTAATCGGAATGAGGTTAATAATGCTGAAAGTATAGGGGATAGTATGTATATAGTTACAATGCATCAAATAAGGGCTAATAAGAAAGGGATCCAGTTCACCCTATATTATAGTGGCGGAGTACAACTGTGTATATATATGGGTTTCGGTTCAACGTAGTATACACTGAAAGTAGATATACAAATACAAGCCACAGAGTAGATATAATTTGTATGCATAATGAAAAATTCCATAATGAGTATTAAGTAACCAGTGAGATGGTACAGTTGAGAGCAAGACCATAATATATAAAATGTGAGTAGTACAAATGTAGTGTTACAGAGCCTATATTAGTATGCTCCTAATAACCAGCAGGGCCCAGAGTCAGAGCAGGCTTAGGATGAAAAATGTGTGGCTGGTACAATTGAATGGAAGAGTAATAAATATATCTGAAGCTAAAGTGCTAGAGTAAGGAGAAGTGGGGAAAAAGTAACTGAGAAGTCATACCTTAGATGGAAACAGGAGTGCATAACCGCAACCTCACAGCCAAACGTCCAGCAAATGTAACGCCTTGCTGGGAAGTGAATGGGGCTGGTTAATAAAGTGTGAGGGATTCAATCAGCTGGTGTCAGGATGAGGCACAGCTGTGTTGTAAACAAGCGTAGGCAGAGACGTACTGTATTGACCCCCCGAGGCGGGGGTGCGCGGCGCCGCCCCAACCGCGCGTGCGCAAACGTCACGGCGTTTGGAGCAGCGTCGCGCACACCCGCCCCACCGGCACGGAAGTACCACTCCGGCGGACTGCGCATGCCCGCCGGAGTGGCAACATGGAGGCAGTGGGCGTGGGATGGAGAAACGCCCAGGTACCTCCCTAAGCGCCGCCCAAGGAAGTCTTGTGGGGGCTTTCTGTGCCGGGCAGCCGCTCTGGCCACCAGCGCCTCGGGGGGCGGGGGAAGGGAGGTTGTGTCACAATAGATGGCACAGGAAAAACATATGAGAAGTCACATACCAAGAAGATGGAGTGGCTAATATTCGATCATAGATGTCTGTATATCTCCCAGCGTACAGGAGCCACCTACACCAAATCAAATTAGTTGCTGGCAGAGTAAAAGGGAGCTTAAGTATTAATGAAAAATTAGGATTGTAAATTGATACATGGGACAATAAACATAATGAAATATTACATAGTATGACACCCATAAATAACAAAAGAGCTTCTATACATTATGGAGAGCATACAAGCACAAATACCAATAAAGAATATATAGCAGATATAGATACATATTGGTTAAAAGGGATGGCAGACATGGATACGTCATATACATAACCAGTATAAGGACTAAGGAAGGGAACAAGGCGAGGGGGGGGAGGGGATTTTTTATTTGTTTTTCAAGGGAGAACGACCAAGCTGATTGTGCGTCAAAATACATGGTCCCCTGTGGTACCAACTGAAAACTATATAGGGAAGCGCATATGGACCAAAGGCCAGTAATTCATGAATTGATGGAAAGAGGTAGGGGAAGGGGAAGGAGAGGGGGGGGGGAGGGAGGGGGTGAGGGGAAAGGAAAGGGGGAGGGGGGAGCATGTATATGACAGACGTACAGCTTGGTGTACAAAAATAGTCAAAACCAACAGTTACAACAAATCAATAAATTGTAGAGAAACCAGAAATGTAATTGAAAGTAACCGTGAAAAATAACCCTATTTTTCCATACCTCCGGAGTTAAAGCCTTGTAGGAAGGGTTTAAAACAAACCGCTTCATTGAGGCCTGGGGGTATAGTGGCCTTGAGTAAGTGGATCCATTTGAGTTCTCTCTGGAGTAGGATTTTATTCCAGTCGCCCCCTCTGGGGTTAGGGTGTATGCGGTCCAAAATTAGAAATTTGATGGAGGGAAATTTGCCTCCATGTACCAAGGTTACATGTCGGCCGAGGGGTAGGTCGGGGTCCGCTGTTTTCATAGCCACAATATGCCTGTAGGCTCGTCGCCAAAACTCAAGCTTAGTCTTTCCTATATAGAAGCAGCCGCTGTTGCACTGGAGTAGATAAACCACTCCAGTGGTTCTGCAGTTTGCGAAGTGTCTGGGGAAGAAAGATTTACCGTTTGGGAGAGTCGGGTTTTTTTGGGTAAGCATGTAACCACAATAGTGGCATGAGCCACAGGCAAAAGTGCCCCTATATTTACAGTGGATTGTCGATGATCTGAACTCACTTTTGGTGATCTGGTCACCAATGGAGGTAGCTCTTCTAAAGGTGAAGTAGGGCTTTTCTGGAACTAAATGGCCTAGACTGGGGTCTAAGGCCAGTAAGTGCCAATATTTTTCGATTATTCTTTTAGTTTGGCGATGTTGTTGATGATATGTTGTAATGATACTAAGTGGGTGAGAATCCTTTTGTTGTTTAGTAGGATGGAGAATTGTTTGTCTGGGTTTGCTATTGGCTTTACGAAAAGCTCTTTTAAGGGATTTGTGAGAGTAGCCACGTAGTAGCAATCTGTCTCGGAGGGCAGCAGCCTCTATAAGGAAGTTACTGTTGTCTGTACAGTTGCGCTTAATCCTAATGTATTGGGAGTAGGGGATGGAGTCAATTAGGGGTTTGGGGTGAAAACTAGCAGCGTGCAATATGGTATTGCCGGCAGTACTTTTCCTAAACAATTTGGTGGAAAGTTTCCCCTGTCCATCCTTGAAAATCTCAATATCCAAAAACGTTACATGGGTATTGTCAAAGGACATGGTAAATGTCAGATTAAAATCATTCTTATTTATCCGAAATATGAACTGCTCGAGTACATCCAAGGGACCCTCCCACACGACAAGAATGTCGTCTATGTATCGATACCACGTTTGAATGTGGTTGGTATATTGAGTAAGGTTCTCATCTGAAAAAAGGGCTTTCTCCCACTCCCCCAGGTACAGGTTAGCATACGATGGGGCACAACATGTCCCCATCGCCACTCCCTGCACCTGGAGGTAGTGGGAGCCGAGAAAGGTAAAAACGTTGTGGGTGAGGATGTACTCGAGCAGCTCAATGATGAATTCATCGTAACTAGAAACAGAATGCGATTTTCTCTGAAGTATATGTCTAATTGCTGCCAAACCCAATACATGAGGGATGGAGCTATAAAGAGTCTCCACGTCAATAGTGACAAGTAGAGCTCGATCCGAAATAGAGAGGTGGTCCAAGATTTGTAACAAATGGCTAGTGTCCTTTACATAGGATGGTAGAGATACCACGAGGGGTCTGAGGTGTTCGTCAATAAGTTTGCTGGCATTTTCGCTTATTGAGCCCACACCGGAAATAATCGGCCTGCCCGGTGGGTCTTTGAGATTCTTGTGCACTTTGGGGAGTGCATAAAACGTAGGGGTCTTGGGAAAATTATTTCTTACAAAAGTCCAGGTAGCCTTACTAATAGTGTGGTTAAGGAAAGCAGAGTCAACCAATGCGTAAAATTCTTTGTTATACTTCTCAACAATGGAGGCCGGCATACGACGATACCAGTCTGCATTGTTGAGAATTTTGCTACACATCTTAATGTAGTGGTTGTTGTCCAGCACCACAACATTACCACCCTTATCAGAGGGTTTTATGGTAATAGTATCATTAGCCTTTAGGGAGTTAAGTGCCTCTAGTTCTTTTGGGTTTAGGTTGAGGGGTTCCTGTTGTTTCGTTCTCAATTTCTCCAGATCATTGTTGACCAATTTGAGAAAGGTTGCTGCATTCGGACATGTGCTCGGTGGTGGGCACAGGTCCGATTTTTTCTTTAGTTTTGGAGGTACCCGGGTGCGGGTAAACGTCTGGGTCGTCTATTTGTTGAAGGATGCGTGAGAGGTCAATCTGATCTATCAGATCAGATGTATCGCTCTCCTCCAATAGTGCAACAAGCTGGTCCAGAGCTCGATTTTCCTGAGGGGTGACGGTAATTTTGGCATCCTGTTTCTGATAGAGTTTCCAGAGGATTAATTTCCGGATAAAGAGTTGGAGATCTTTGTAAAATTCGAATTTGTCCAGTCTATGGTCTGGACAAAAATTCAATCCTTTTTTCAGGATGGAAATTTCGTTGATGGTGAGGGGATGGGAGGATAGATTGATAATACTCAAATCATTATCCAAATATGTGCAAGTGTTGGGGGGAGAATTTATAGTGTTAATTGTGTGTAAGTGTTGAGGTTTGGTGGGGGTGGTTTTAGGCCAGCCAACACTAGATCTAAAAAAGAAGAATCATTGCGGCTGGGCTCATGTACAATGCTAGTGTTTTGAGAGGGGAGGGGTGGGTGTGCCTGTGTAGAGTGATTGGACAGAGGTCCTTTCGTGGTATTGTCGGAGTGTGCAGTGGGAGGGAGGTTGGACTTCTTTTCTGTACTAGATTTTTTAGACTTTTGGTCTGGAGTGGGATCGCCAGAAAGTTGGCGTTTAGTGCCAACGGAGGGTTTGGCTTTTAGGGTAATAAGTGGGGGAATATGTGACGAAGATTTATTAGGAGGGGGATTTTGAGGTGTATAGTAATTCCTGGTTGTCCTATTGTTCTGGTTCCATTTATAGGCCATTCCGGCCTCGAATGCATTTTTGTCCCTGTGGAATTTAGAATTTTTCTTAATCAAAATATTTTTGTTAAAGGATTCAAGGTGAATTTTGAGTTTGTTCTCTTTGGTGGAGACTGAGGGGTGTGCCTGGAATTTTTTTAAAAGTTCACAAATCCTAGTAATTTCAATGTCCAGTACTGAAGATCTTTTTGTATATTCGTCTATGAGTATCTGCATAAGATTACGTGAGCATGTCTGTAGAGCGTTCTCCCATGTGGATCTAAAAGTCGCATCCAGATCCTCCAAAGTGGGGAAAATCTGGATGCGAAGACCCAACGGGTTAATATTGCTCTTCATATATTCTTGAAATGACCTAACGTGCGAAAAAAATGAAGACTTTTTTTCTAAGTTTTTGGCAAGTTTAAAGAACAGGGAGGAAATCTCCGCTTCAGTTCGGTCAGTATCACCAAATTTGTCTAAGTATTGTTGCATCAAGGTTTCCCAATCCTGACCCAAAAATATATTTTCGAAGTGGGAAATCTCCGTTTCAGATGTCATTTTATAAGGGAGAGATTTTGTGTGTAGGAATATTGGGAAGGTTGAGAATGGAAAGGGGTGAGAAGTTCTTCCCTGGGGGGAGGGGGGGGGGCGGGAGGGAGGAGATGTAATCCCCTGGGGGTGTTATTGATTTAGTATATAGTTTGTATAAAAACCTAAAATGTGTTGGTCAAGTGGGGAGTGGTATTTGCTACCAAAGAAACACTGAACAGAAAAAAGGGGGTGACCAACTAGTTTAGGAAAGAGAGCCGTGCCACATCCAATAATCTATAGATACAAGACAAAAGGTTCCCCTGGGTGGACTTTTCCGGCACTTGCAAAGGCAAACAGGTGGGGTATATAAAAAGTAAAGGGCGTTTTTATATTAATAAAAGGTATAATTTTATTAGTATAGAAAAATACATTTGATAAAAAACAAGCAATAAATGTACAAAGTAACACAATGAAAACTACATAGTAGCTATGATGAACAAACAAAAAACAATATATGATAAAAAAGCTCTTCTCAGGCCCGACGCGTTTCGGGGTACTAAATATCTGTACGGTCCTTCTTCAGGGGCAAAATTGAGAGAGAAGGTTTCATCTATGCTAATTAGAAAGGGAATGGAGAGGAGAGAGGGTCAGGTGATTGGTAAAACCTTAGATAATATTATATGGAAGATTGGGATGATCACTTGATCACCTACCTGAAAATATGCGATTAATTGCTTGTGAAAATTTATAAAAACAAAGAGGGCCACGAAAGGAGGACAGGGTATGGCAATAAGTATTGGTATCATAGCTAATGTAGATCTAAATATTTAGATGGTGAAAGATGCAGGATGGTAGGCTGCAGTCACTGTGGGGAGGTGTGACAGTACTCCCGTCCCGCCTGACCCGGGCGCGTGCAAGCCAGAGCGGCGTGCTGAGGTCACAGGAAGGCGTCTCTGGAAAAAAAGAAAATATAGAGAGGACCTTAGGAGAGGGTCCATAATATATATGTAGAGAGGAGTGGGTAAATGCATAGATATGTAAATTAATCGGAATGAGGTTAATAATGCTGAAAGTATAGGGGATAGTATGTATATAGTTACAATGCATCAAATAAGGGCTAATAAGAAAGGGATCCAGTTCACCCTATATTATAGTGGCGGAGTACAACTGTGTATATATATGGGTTTCGGTTCAACGTAGTATACACTGAAAGTAGATATACAAATACAAGCCACAGAGTAGATATAATTTGTATGCATAATGAAAAATTCCATAATGAGTATTAAGTAACCAGTGAGATGGTACAGTTGAGAGCAAGACCATAATATATAAAATGTGAGTAGTACAAATGTAGTGTTACAGAGCCTATATTAGTATGCTCCTAATAACCAGCAGGGCCCAGAGTCAGAGCAGGCTTAGGATGAAAAATGTGTGGCTGGTACAATTGAATGGAAGAGTAATAAATATATCTGAATCTAAAGTGCTAGAGTAAGGAGAAGTGGGGAAAAAGTAACTGAGAAGTCATACCTTAGATGGAAACAGGAGTGCATAACCGCAACCTCACAGCCAAAGGTCCAGCAAATGTAACGCCTTGCTGGGAAGTGAATGGGGCTGGTTAATAAAGTGTGAGGGATTCAATCAGCTGGTGTCAGGATGAGGCACAGCTGTGTTGTAAACAAGCGTAGGCAGAGACGTACTGTATTGACCCCCCGAGGCGGGGGTGCGCGGCGCCGCCCCAACCGCGCGTGCGCGAACGTCACGGCGTTTGGAGCAGCGTCGAGCACACCCGCCCCACCGGCACGGAAGTACCACTCCGGCGGACTGCGCATGTCCGCCGGAGTGGCAACATGGAGGCAGTGGGCGTGGGATGGAGAAACGCCCAGGTACCTCCCTAAGCGCCGCCCAAGGAAGTCTTGTGGGGGCTTTCCGTGCCGGGCAGCCGCTCTGGCCACCAGCGCCTCGGGGGGGCGGGGGAAGGGAGGTTGTGTCACAATAGATGGCACAGGAAAAACATATGAGAAGTCACATACCAAGAAGATGGAGTGGCTAATATTCGATCATAGATGTCTGTATATCTCCCAGCGTACAGGAGCCACCTACACCAAATCAAATTAGTTGCTGGCAGAGTAAAAGGGAGCTTAAGTATTAATGAAAAATTAGGATTGTAAATTGATACATGGGACAATAAACATAATGAAATATTACATAGTATGACACCCATAAATAACAAAAGAGCTTCTATACATTATGGAGAGCATACAAGCACAAATACCAATAAAGAATATATAGCAGATATAGATACATATTGGTTAAAAGGGATGGCAGACATGGATACGTCATATACATAACCAGTATAAGGACTAAGGAAGGGAACAAGGCGAGGGGGGGGAGGGGATTTTTTATTTGTTTTTCAAGGGAGAACGACCAAGCTGATTGTGCGTCAAAATACATGGTCCCCTGTGGTACCAACTGAAAACTATATAGGGAAGCGCATATGGACCAAAGGCCAGTAATTCATGAATTGATGGAAAGAGGTAGGGGAAGGGGAAGGAGAGGGGGGGGGGAGGGAGGGGGTGAGGGGAAAGGAAAGGGGGAGGGGGGAGCATGTATATGACAGACGTACAGCTTGGTGTACAAAAATAGTCAAAACCAACAGTTACAACAAATCAATAAATTGTAGAGAAACCAGAAATGTAATTGAAAGTAACCGTGAAAAATAACCCTATTTTTCCATACCTCCGGAGTTAAAGCCTTGTAGGAAGGGTTTAAAACAAACCGCTTCATTGAGGCCTGGGGGTATAGTGGCCTTGAGTAAGTGGATCCATTTGAGTTCTCTCTGGAGTAGGATTTTATTCCAGTCGCCCCCTCTGGGGTTAGGGTGTATGCGGTCCAAAATTAGAAATTTGATGGAGGGAAATTTGCCTCCATGTACCAAGGTTACATGTCGGCCGAGGGGTAGGTCGGGGTCCGCTGTTTTCATAGCCACAATATGCCTGTAGGCTCGTCGCCAAAACTCAAGCTTAGTCTTTCCTATATAGAAGCAGCCGCTGTTGCACTGGAGTAGATAAACCACTCCAGTGGTTCTGCAGTTTGCGAAGTGTCTGGGGAAGAAAGATTTACCGTTTGGGAGAGTCGGGTTTTTTTGGGTAAGCATGTAACCACAATAGTGGCATGAGCCACAGGCAAAAGTGCCCCTATATTTACAGTGGATTGTCGATGATCTGAACTCACTTTTGGTGATCTGGTCACCAATGGAGGTAGCTCTTCTAAAGGTGAAGTAGGGCTTTTCTGGAACTAAATGGCCTAGACTGGGGTCTAAGGCCAGTAAGTGCCAATATTTTTCGATTATTCTTTTAGTTTGGCGATGTTGTTGATGATATGTTGTAATGATACTAAGTGGGTGAGAATCCTTTTGTTGTTTAGTAGGATGGAGAATTGTTTGTCTGGGTTTGCTATTGGCTTTACGAAAAGCTCTTTTAAGGGATTTGTGAGAGTAGCCACGTAGTAGCAATCTGTCTCGGAGGGCAGCAGCCTCTATAAGGAAGTTACTGTTGTCTGTACAGTTGCGCTTAATCCTAATGTATTGGGAGTAGGGGATGGAGTCAATTAGGGGTTTGGGGTGAAAACTAGCAGCGTGCAATATGGTATTGCCGGCAGTACTTTTCCTAAACAATTTGGTGGAAAGTTTCCCCTGTCCATCCTTGAAAATCTCAATATCCAAAAACGTTACATGGGTATTGTCAAAGGACATGGTAAATGTCAGATTAAAATCATTCTTATTTATCCGAAATATGAACTGCTCGAGTACATCCAAGGGACCCTCCCACACGACAAGAATGTCGTCTATGTATCGATACCACGTTTGAATGTGGTTGGTATATTGAGTAAGGTTCTCATCTGAAAAAAGGGCTTTCTCCCACTCCCCCAGGTACAGGTTAGCATACGATGGGGCACAACATGTCCCCATCGCCACTCCCTGCACCTGGAGGTAGTGGGAGCCGAGAAAGGTAAAAACGTTGTGGGTGAGGATGTACTCGAGCAGCTCAATGATGAATTCATCGTAACTAGAAACAGAATGCGATTTTCTCTGAAGTATATGTCTAATTGCTGCCAAACCCAATACATGAGGGATGGAGCTATAAAGAGTCTCCACGTCAATAGTGACAAGTAGAGCTCGATCCGAAATAGAGAGGTGGTCCAAGATTTGTAACAAATGGCTAGTGTCCTTTACATAGGATGGTAGAGATACCACGAGGGGTCTGAGGTGTTCGTCAATAAGTTTGCTGGCATTTTCGCTTATTGAGCCCACACCGGAAATAATCGGCCTGCCCGGTGGGTCTTTGAGATTCTTGTGCACTTTGGGGAGTGCATAAAACGTAGGGGTCTTGGGAAAATTATTTCTTACAAAAGTCCAGGTAGCCTTACTAATAGTGTGGTTAAGGAAAGCAGAGTCGACCAATGCGTAAAATTCTTTGTTATACTTCTCAACAATGGAGGCCGGCATACGACGATACCAGTCTGCATTGTTGAGAATTTTGCTACACATCTTAATGTAGTGGTTGTTGTCCAGCACCACAACATTACCACCCTTATCAGAGGGTTTTATGGTAATAGTATCATTAGCCTTTAGGGAGTTAAGTGCCTCTAGTTCTTTTGGGTTTAGGTTGAGGGGTTCCTGTTGTTTCGTTCTCAATTTCTCCAGATCATTGTTGACCAATTTGAGAAAGGTTGCTGCATTCGGACATGTGCTCGGTGGTGGGCACAGGTCCGATTTTTTCTTTAGTTTTGGAGGTACCCGGGTGCGGGTAAACGTCTGGGTCGTCTATTTGTTGAAGGATGCGTGAGAGGTCAATCTGATCTATCAGATCAGATGTATCGCTCTCCTCCAATAGTGCAACAAGCTGGTCCAGAGCTCGATTTTCCTGAGGGGTGACGGTAATTTTGGCATCCTGTTTCTGATAGAGTTTCCAGAGGATTAATTTCCGGATAAAGAGTTGGAGATCTTTGTAAAATTCGAATTTGTCCAGTCTATGGTCTGGACAAAAATTCAATCCTTTTTTCAGGATGGAAATTTCGTTGATGGTGAGGGGATGGGAGGATAGATTGATAATACTCAAATCATTATCCAAATATGTGCAAGTGTTGGGGGGAGAATTTATAGTGTTAATTGTGTGTAAGTGTTGAGGTTTGGTGGGGGTGGTTTTAGGCCAGCCAACACTAGATCTAAAAAAGAAGAATCATTGCGGCTGGGCTCATGTACAATGCTAGTGTTTTGAGAGGGGAGGGGTGGGTGTGCCTGTGTAGAGTGATTGGACAGAGGTCCTTTCGTGGTATTGTCGGAGTGTGCAGTGGGAGGGAGGTTGGACTTCTTTTCTGTACTAGATTTTTTAGACTTTTGGTCTGGAGTGGGATCGCCAGAAAGTTGGCGTTTAGTGCCAACGGAGGGTTTGGCTTTTAGGGTAATAAGTGGGGGAATATGTGACGAAGATTTATTAGGAGGGGGATTTTGAGGTGTATAGTAATTCCTGGTTGTCCTATTGTTCTGGTTCCATTTATAGGCCATTCCGGCCTCGAATGCATTTTTGTCCCTGTGGAATTTAGAATTTTTCTTAATCAAAATATTTTTGTTAAAGGATTCAAGGTGAATTTTGAGTTTGTTCTCTTTGGTGGAGACTGAGGGGTGTGCCTGGAATTTTTTTAAAAGTTCACAAATCCTAGTAATTTCAATGTCCAGTACTGAAGATCTTTTTGTATATTCGTCTATGAGTATCTGCATAAGATTACGTGAGCATGTCTGTAGAGCGTTCTCCCATGTGGATCTAAAAGTCGCATCCAGATCCTCCAAAGTGGGGAAAATCTGGATGCGAAGACCCAACGGGTTAATATTGCTCTTCATATATTCTTGAAATGACCTAACGTGCGAAAAAAATGAAGACTTTTTTTCTAAGTTTTTGGCAAGTTTAAAGAACAGGGAGGAAATCTCCACTTCAGTTCGGTCAGTATCACCAAATTTGTCTAAGTATTGTTGCATCAAGGTTTCCCAATTCTGACCCAAAAATATATTTTCGAAGTGGGAAATCTCCGTTTCAGATGTCATTTTATAAGGGAGAGATTTTGTGTGTAGGAATATTGGGAAGGTTGAGAATGGAAAGGGGTGAGAAGTTCTTCCCTGGGGGGAGGGGGGGGGGCGGGAGGGAGGAGATGTAATCCCCTGGGGGTGTTATTGATTTAGTATATAGTTTGTATAAAAACCTAAAATGTGTTGGTCAAGTGGGGAGTGGTATTTGCTACCAAAGAAACACTGAACAGAAAAAAGGGGGTGACCAACTAGTTTAGGAAAGAGAGCCGTGCCACATCCAATAATCTATAGATACAAGACAAAAGGTTCCCCTGGGTGGACTTTTCCGGCACTTGCAAAGGCAAACAGGTGGGGTATATAAAAAGTAAAGGGCGTTTTTATATTAATAAAAGGTATAATTTTATTAGTATAGAAAAATACATTTGATAAAAAACAAGCAATAAATGTACAAAGTAACACAATGAAAACTACATAGTAGCTATGATGAACAAACAAAAAACAATATATGATAAAAAAGCTCTTCTCAGGCCCGACGCGTTTCGGGGTACTAAATATCTGTACGGTCCTTCTTCAGGGGCAAAATTGAGAGAGAAGGTTTCATCTATGCTAATTAGAAAGGGAATGGAGAGGAGAGAGGGTCAGGTGATTGGTAAAACCTTAGATAATATTATATGGAAGATTGGGATGATCACTTGATCACCTACCTGAAAATATGCGATTAATTGCTTGTGAAAATTTATAAAAACAAAGAGGGCCACGAAAGGAGGACAGGGTATGGCAATAAGTATTGGTATCATAGCTAATGTAGATCTAAATATTTATATGGTGAAAGATGCAGGATGGTAGGCTGCAGTCACTGTGGGGAGGTGTGACAGTACTCCCGTCCCGCCTGACCCGGGCGCGTGCAAGCCAGAGCGGCGTGCTGAGGTCACAGGAAGGCGTCTCTGGAAAAAAAGAAAATATAGAGAGGACCTTAGGAGAGGGTCCATAATATATATGTAGAGAGGAGTGGGTAAATGCATAGATATGTAAATTAATCGGAATGAGGTTAATAATGCTGAAAGTATAGGGGATAGTATGTATATAGTTACAATGCATCAAATAAGGGCTAATAAGAAAGGGATCCAGTTCACCCTATATTATAGTGGCGGAGTACAACTGTGTATATATATGGGTTTCGGTTCAACGTAGTATACACTGAAAGTAGATATACAAATACAAGCCACAGAGTAGATATAATTTGTATGCATAATGAAAAATTCCATAATGAGTATTAAGTAACCAGTGAGATGGTACAGTTGAGAGCAAGACCATAATATATAAAATGTGAGTAGTACAAATGTAGTGTTACAGAGCCTATATTAGTATGCTCCTAATAACCAGCAGGGCCCAGAGTCAGAGCAGGCTTAGGATGAAAAATGTGTGGCTGGTACAATTGAATGGAAGAGTAATAAATATATCTGAAGCTAAAGTGCTAGAGTAAGGAGAAGTGGGGAAAAAGTAACTGAGAAGTCATACCTTAGATGGAAACAGGAGTGCATAACCGCAACCTCACAGCCAAAGGTCCAGCAAATGTAACGCCTTGCTGGGAAGTGAATGGGGCTGGTTAATAAAGTGTGAGGGATTCAATCAGCTGGTGTCAGGATGAGGCACAGCTGTGTTGTAAACAAGCGTAGGCAGAGACGTACTGTATTGACCCCCCGAGGCGGGGGTGCGCGGCGCCGCCCCAACCGCGCGTGCGCGAACGTCACGGCGTTTGGAGCAGCGTCGCGCACACCCGCCCCACCGGCACGGAAGTACCACTCCGGCGGACTGCGCATGTCCGCCGGAGTGGCAACATGGAGGCAGTGGGCGTGGGATGGAGAAACGCCCAGGTACCTCCCTAAGCGCCGCCCAAGGAAGTCTTGTGGGGGCTTTCCGTGCCGGGCAGCCGCTCTGGCCACCAGCGCCTCGGGGGGGCGGGGGAAGGGAGGTTGTGTCACAATAGATGGCACAGGAAAAACATATGAGAAGTCACATACCAAGAAGATGGAGTGGCTAATATTCGATCATAGATGTCTGTATATCTCCCAGCGTACAGGAGCCACCTACACCAAATCAAATTAGTTGCTGGCAGAGTAAAAGGGAGCTTAAGTATTAATGAAAAATTAGGATTGTAAATTGATACATGGGACAATAAA
This sequence comes from Lithobates clamitans, assembly GCA_037952925.1. Classification (NCBI taxonomy): domain Eukaryota; kingdom Metazoa; phylum Chordata; class Amphibia; order Anura; family Ranidae; genus Lithobates; species Lithobates clamitans. Next base: position 702,475 of record JBBGZY010002456.1, read on the forward strand.
CATAATGAAATATTACATAGTATGACACCCATAAATAACAAAAGAGCTTCTATACATTATGGAGAGCATACAAGCACAAATACCAATAAAGAATATATAGCAGATATAGATACATATTGGTTAAAAGGGATGGCAGACATGGATACGTTATATACATAACCAGTATAAGGACTAAGGAAGGGAACAAGGCGAGGGGGGGGAGGGGATTTTTTTTTTGTTTTTCAAGGGAGAACGACCAAGCTGATTGTGCGTCAAAATACATGGTCCCCTGTGGTACCAACTGAAAACTATATAGGGAAGCGCATATGGACCAAAGGCCAGTAATTCATGAATTGATGGAAAGAGGTAGGGGAAGGGGAAGGAGAGGGGGGGGGGAGGGAGGGGGTGAGGGGAAAGGAAAGGGGGAGGGGGGAGCATGTATATGACAGACGTACAGCTTGGTGTACAAAAATAGTCAAAACCAACAGTTACAACAAATCAATAAATTGTAGAGAAACCAGAAATGTAATTGAAAGTAACCGTGAAAAATAACCCTATTTTTCCATACCTCCGGAGTTAAAGCCTTGTAGGAAGGGTTTAAAACAAACCGCTTCATTGAGGCCTGGGGGTATAGTGGCCTTGAGTAAGTGGATCCATTTGAGTTCTCTCTGGAGTAGGATTTTATTCCAGTCGCCCCCTCTGGGGTTAGGGTGTATGCGGTCCAAAATTAGAAATTTGATGGAGGGAAATTTGCCTCCATGTACCAAGGTTACATGTCGGCTGAGGGGTAGGTCGGGGTCCGCTGTTTTCATAGCCACAATATGCCTGTAGGCTCGTCGCCAAAACTCAAGCTTAGTCTTTCCTATATAGAAGCAGCCGCAGTTGCACTGGAGTAGATAAACCACTACAGTGGTTCTGCAGTTTGCGAAGTGTCTGGGGAAGAAAGATTTACCGTTTGGGAGAGTCGGGTTTTTTTGGGTAAGCATGTAACCACAATAGTGGCATGAGCCACAGGCAAAAGTGCCCCTATATTTACAGTGGATTGTCGATGATCTGAACTCACTTTTGGTGATCTGGTCACCAATGGAGGTAGCTCTTCTAAAGGTGAAGTAGGGCTTTTCTGGAACTAAATGGCCTAGACTGGGGTCTAAGGCCAGTAAGTGCCAATATTTTTCGATTATTCTTTTAGTTTGGCGATGTTGTTGATGATATGTTGTAATGATACTAAGTGGGTGAGAATCCTTTTGTTGTTTAGTAGGATGGAGAAGTGTTTGTCTGGGTTTGCTATTGGCTTTACGAAAAGCTCTTTTAAGGGATTTGTGAGAGTAGCCACGTAGTAGCAATCTGTCTCAGAGGGCAGCAGCCTCTATAAGGAAGTTACTGTTGTCTGTACAGTTGCGCTTAATCCTAATGTATTGGGAGTAGGGGATGGAGTCAATTAGGGGTTTGGGGTGAAAACTAGCAGCGTGCAATATGGTATTGCCGGCAGTACTTTTCCTAAACAATTTGGTGGAAAGTTTCCCCTGTCCATCCTTGAAAATCTCAATATCCAGAAACGTTACATGGGTATTGTCAAAGGACATGGTAAATGTCAGATTAAAATCATTCTTATTTATCCGAAATATGAACTGCTCGAGTACATCCGAGGGACCCTCCCACACAACAAGAATGTCGTCTATGTATCGATACCACGTTTGAATGTGGTTGGTATATTGAGTAAGGTTCTCATCTGAAAAAAGGGCTCTCCCACTCCCCCAGGTACAGGTTAGCATACGATGGGGCACAACATGTCCCCATCGCCACTCCCTGCACCTGGAGGTAGTGGGAGCCGAGAAAGGTAAAAACGTTGTGGGTGAGGATGTACTCGAGCAGCTCAATGACGAATTCATCGTAACTAGAAACAGAATGCGATTTTCTCTGAAGTATATGTCTAATTGCTGCCAAACCCAATACATGAGGGATGGAGCTATAAAGAGTCTCCACGTCAATAGTGACAAGTAGAGCTCGATCCGAAATAGAGAGGTGGTCCAAGATTTGTAACAAATGGCTAGTGTCCTTTACATAGGATGGTAGAGATACCACGAGGGGTCTGAGGTGTTCGTCAATAAGTTTGCTGGCATTTTCGCATATTGAGCCCACACCGGAAATAATCGGCCTGCCCGGTGGGTCTTTGAGATTCTTGGGCACTTTGGGGAGTTATTTCTTACAAAAGTCCAGGTAGCCTTACTAATAGTGTGGTTAAGGAAAGCAGAGTCAACCAATGCGTAAAATTCTTTGTTATACTTCTCAACAATGGAGGCCGGCATACGACGATACCAGTCTGCATTGTTGAGAATTTTGCTACACATTTTGCTACACATAAATTTTGCTTAATGTAGTGGTTGTTGTCCAGCACCACAACATTACCACCCTTATCAGAGGGTTTTATGGTAATAGTATCATTACCCTTTAGGGAGTTAAGTGCCTCTAGTTCTTTTGGGTTTAGGTTGAGGGGTTCCTGTTGTTTCGTTCTCAATTTCTCCAGATCATTGTTGACCAATTTTAGAAAGGTTGCTGCATTCGGACATGTGCTCGGTGGTGGGCACAGGTCCGATTTTTTCTTTAGTTTGGAGGTACCCGGGTGCGGGTAAACGTCTGGGTCGTCTATTTGTTGAAGGATGCGTGAGAGGTCAATCTGATCTATCAGATCAGATGTATCGCTCTCCTCCAATAGCGCAACAAGCTGGTCCAGAGCTCGATTTTCCTGAGGGGTGACGGTAATTTTGGCATCCTGTTTCTGATAGAGTTTCCTGAGGATTAATTTCCGGATAAAGAGTTGGAGATCTTTGTAAAATTCGAATTTGTCCAGTCTATGGTCTGGACAAAAATTCAATCCTTTTTTCAGGATGGAAATTTCGTTGATGGTGAGGGGATGGGAGGATAGATTGATAATACTCAAATCATTATCCAAATATGTGCAAGTGTTGGGGGGAGAATTTATAGTGTTAATTGTGTGTAAGTGTTGAGGTTTGGTGGGGGTGGTTTTAGGCCAGCCAACACTAGATCTAAAAAAGAAGAATCATTGCGGCTGGGCTCATGTACAATGCTAGTGTTTTGAGAGGGGAGGGGTGGGTGTGCCTGTGTAGAGTGATTGGACAGAGGTCCTTTCGTGGTATTGTCGGAGTGTGCAGTGGGAGGGAGGTTGGACTTCTTTTCTGTACTAGATTTTTTAGACTTTTGGTCTGGAGTGGGATCGCCAGAAAGTTGGCGTTTAGTGCCAACGGAGGGTTTGGCTTTTAGGGTAATAAGTGGGGGAATATGTGACGAAGATTTATTAGGAGGGGGATTTTGAGGTGTATAGTAATTCCTGGTTGTCCTATTGTTCTGGTTCCATTTATAGGCCTTTCCGGCTTCGAATGCATTTTTGTCCCTGTGGAATTTAGAATTTTTCTTAATCAAAATATTTTTGTTAAAGGATTCAAGGTGAATTTTGAGTTTGTTCTCTTTGGTGGAGACTGAGGGGTGTGCCTGGAATTTTTTTAAAAGTTCACAAATCCTAGTAATTTCAATGTCCAGTACTGAAGATCTTTTTGTATATTCGTCTATGAGTATCTGCATAAGATTACGTGAGCATGTCTGTAGAGCGTTCTCTCATGTTGTGCCCCATCGTATGCTAACCTGTACCTGGGGGAGTGGGAGAAAGCCCTTTTTTCAGATGAGAACCTTACTCAATATACCAACCACATTCAAACGTGGTATCGATACATAGATGACATTCTTGTCGTGTGGGAGGGTCCCTTGGATGTACTCGAGCAGTTCATATTTCGGATAAATAAGAATGATTTTAATCTGACATTTACCATGTCCTTTGACAATACCCATGTAACGTTTCTGGATATTGAGATTTTCAAGGATGGACAGGGGAAACTTTCCACCAAATTGTTTAGGAAAAGTACTGCCGGCAATACCATATTGCACGCTGCTAGTTTTCACCCCAAACCCCTAATTGACTCCATCCCCTACTCCCAATACATTAGGATTAAGCGCAACTGTACAGACAACAGTAACTTCCTTATAGAGGCTGCTGCCCTCCGAGACAGATTGCTACTACGTGGATACTCTCACAAATCCCTTAAAAGAGCTTTTCGTAAAGCCAATAGCAAACCCAGACAAACACTTCTCCATCCTACTAAACAACAAAAGGATTCTCACCCACTTAGTATCATTACAACATATCATCAACAACATCGCCAAACTAAAAGAATAATCGAAAAATATTGGCACTTACTGGCCTTAGACCCCAGTCTAGGCCATTTAGTTCCAGAAAAGCCCTACTTCACCTTTAGAAGAGCTACCTCCATTGGTGACCAGATCACCAAAAGTGAGTTCAGATCATCGACAATCCACTGTAAATATAGGGGCACTTTTGCCTGTGGCAAAATGCCACTATTGTGGTTACATGCTTACCCAAAAAAAACCGACTCTCCCAAACGGTAAATCTTTCTTCCCCAGACACTTCGCAAACTGCAGAACCACTGGAGTGGTTTATCTACTCCAGTGCAACTGCGGCTGCTTCTATATAGGAAAGACTAAGCTTGAGTTTTGGCGACGAGCCTACAGGCATATTGTGGCTATGAAAACAGCGGACCCCGACCTACCCCTCGGCCGACATGTAACCTTGGTACATGGAGGCAAATTTCCCTCCATCAAATTTCTAATTTTGGACCGCATACACCCTAACCCCAGAGGGGGCGACTGGAATAAAATCCTACTCCAGAGAGAACTCAAATGGATCCACTTACTCAAGGCCACTATACCCCCAGGCCTCAATGAAGCGGTTTGTTTTAAACCCTTCCTACAAGGCTTTAACTCCGGAGGTATGGAAAAATAGGGTTATTTTTTCACGGTTACTTTTAATTACATTTCTGGTTTCTCTACAATTTATTGATTTGTTGTAACTGTTGGTTTTGACTATTTTTGTACACCAAACTGTACGTCTGTCATATACATGCCCCCCCCTCCCCCTTTCCTTTCCCCTCACCCCCTCCCTCCCCCCCCTCTCCTTCCCCTTCCCCTACCCCTTTCCATCAATTCATGAATTACTGGCCTTTGGTCCATATGCGCTTCCCTATATAGTTTTCAGTTGGTACCACAGGGGACCATGTATTTTGACGCACAATCAGCTTGGTCGTTCTCCCTTGAAAAACAAATAAAAAATCCCCTCCCCCCCTCGCCTTGTTCCCTTCCTTGGTCCTTATACTGGTTATGTATATGACGTATCCATGTCTGCCATCCCTTTTAACCAATATGTATCTATATCTGCTATATATTCTTTATTGGTATTTGTGCTTGTATGCTCTCCATAATGTATAGAAGCTCTTTTGTTATTTATGGGTGTCATACTATGTAATATTTCATTATGTTTATTGTCCCATGTATCAATTTACAATCCTAATTTTTCATTAATACTTAAGCTCCCTTTTACTCTGCCAGCAACTAATTTGATTTGGTGTAGGTGGCTCCTGTACGCTGGGAGATATACAGACATCTATGATCGAATATTAGCCACTCCATCTTCTTGGTATGTGACTTCTTATATGTTTTTCCTGTGCCATCTATTGTGACACAACCTCCCCTCCCTCCCCCCCCCCCCGAGGCGCTGGTGGCCAGAGCGGCTGCCCGGCACGGAAAGCCGCAACAAGACTTCCTTGGGCGGCGCTTAGGGAGGTACCTGGGCGTTTCTCCATCCCACGCCCACTGCCTCCATGTTGCCACTCCGGCGGGCATGCACAGTCCGCCGGAGTGGTACTTCCGTGCCGGTGGGGCGGGTGTGCGCGACGCTGCTCCAAACGCCGTGACGTTTGCGCACGCGCGGTTGGGGCGGCACCGCGCACCCCCGCCTCGGGGGGTCAATACAGTACGTCTCTGCCTACGCTTGTTTACAACACAGCTGTGCCTCATCCTGACACCAGCTGATTGAATCCCTCACACTTTATTAACCAGCCCCATTCACTTCCCAGCAAGGCGTTACATTTGCTGGACGTTTGGCTGTGAGGTTGCGGTTATGCACTCCTGTTTCCATCTAAGGTATGACTTCTCAGTTACTTTTTCCCCACTTCTCCTTACTCTAGCACTTTAGCTTCAGATATATTTATTACTCTTCCATTCAATTGTACCAGCCACACATTTTTCATCCTAAGCCTGCTCTGACTCTGGGCCCTGCTGGTTATTAGGAGCATACTAATATAGGCTCTGTAACACTACATTTGTACTACTCACATTTTATATATTATGGTCTTGCTCTCAACTGTACCATCTCACTGGTTACTTAATACTCATTATGGAATTTTTCATTATGCATACAAATTATATCTACTCTGTGGCTTGTATTTGTATATCTACTTTCAGTGTATACTACGTTGAACCGAAACCCATATATATACACAGTTGTACTCCGCCACTATAATATAGGGTGAACTGGATCCCTTTCTTATTAGCCCTTATTTGATGCATTGTAACTATATACATACTATCCCCTATACTTTCAACATTATTAACCTCATTCCGATTAATTTACATATCTATGCATTTACCCACTCCTCTCTACATATATATTATGGACCCTCTCCTAAGGTCCTCTCTATATTTTCTTTTTTTCCAGAGACGCCTTCCTGTGACCTCAGCACGCCGCTCTGGCTTGCACGCGCCCGGGTCGGGCGGGACGGGAATACTGTCACACCTCCCCACGGTGACTGCAGCCTACCATCCTGCATCTTTCACCATCTAAATATTTAGATCTACATTAGCTATGATACCAATACTTATTGCCATACCCTGTCCTCCTTTCGTGGCCCTCTTTGTTTTTATAAATTTTCACAAGCAATTAATCGCATATTTTCAGGTAGGTGATCAAGTGATCATCCCAATCTTCCATATAATATTATCTAAGGTTTTACCAATCACCTGACCCTCTCTCCTCTCCATTCCCTTTCTAATTAGCATAGATGAAACCTTCTCTCTCAATTTTGCCCCTGAAGAAGGACCGTACAGATATTTAGTACCCCGAAACGCGTCGGGCCTGAGAAGAGCTTTTTCATCATATATTGTTTTTTGTTTGTTCATCATAGCTACTATGTAGTTCCATTGTGTTACTTTAGACATTTATTGCTTGTTTTTTATCAAATGTATTTTTCTATACTAATACAATTATACCTTTTATTAATATAAAAACGCCCTTTACTTTTTATTTACCCCACCTGTTTGCCTTTGCAAGTGCCGGAAAAGTCCACCCAGGGGAACCTTTTGTCTTGTATCTATAGATTATTGGATGTGGCACGGCTCTCTTTCCTAAACTAGTTGGTCACCCCCTTTTTTCTTTTCACATAGGGCCAGGCAGGTTTGGACAGATTTTTTGCCTTAATAAATTAAACCATCATTTAAAAACTGCATTTTGTATTTACTCGGGTTATCTTTGTGTAATAATAAAATGTGTTTGATGATTTGAGTCATTTAAGTGTGACAAATATGCAAAAAAATAAAAAATCAGAAAGGGGGCAAATACTTTTTCACACAACTGTATATATACACAGTATCTCACAAAAGTAAGTACCCCCCTCAGTCACATTTGTGTAAATCTTTTCTTCTATCTTTTCATGTGACAACACTGAAGAAATGACACTTGTCTACAATGTAAAGTAGTGAGTGTACAGCTTTATAACAGTGTAAATTTGCTGTCCCCTCAAAATAACTCAACACACAGCCATTAATGTCTAAACCGCTGGCCACAAAAGTCAGTACACCCCTAAGTGAAAATCTCCAAATTGGGCCCAATTAGCCATTCCCCCCCCCCCCCCGGTGTCATGTGACTCGTTAGTGTTACAAGGTCTCAGGTGTGAATGGGGAGCAGGTGTGTTAAATTTGGTGTTATCACTCTCACTCTCTCATACTGGTCACTGGAAGTACAACATGGCACCTCATGGCAAAGAACTCTCTGAGGATCTGAAAAAAAGAATTGTTGCTCTACATAAAGATGGCCTAGGCTATAAGAAGATTGCCAAGACCCTGAAACTGAGCTGCAGCACGGTGGCCAAGACCATACAGCGGTATAACAGGACAGGTTCCCCTCAGAACAGGCCTCGCCATGGTCCACCAAAGAAGTTGAGGTCACATGCTCAGTGTCATATCCAGAGGTTGTCTTTGGGAAATAGACGTATGAGTGCTGCCAGCATTGCTGCAGAGGTTGTAGGGGTGGGGGGTCAGCCTGTCAGTGCTCAGACCATACGCCGCACACTGCATCAAATTGGTCTGCATGGCTGTCATCCCAGAAGGAAGCCTCTTCTAAAGATGATGTACAAGAAAGACTGCAAACAGTTTGCTGAAGACAAGCAGACTAAGGAGATGGATTACTGGAACCATGTCCTGTGGTCTGATGAGACCGAGATAAACGTATTTGGTTCAGATGGTGACAAGCGTGTGTGGGGGCAACCAGGTGAGGAGGACAAAGACAAGTGTGTCTTGTCTACAGTCAAGCATGGTGGTGGGAGTGTCATAGTCTGGGGCTGCATGAGTGCTGCCGGCACTGGGGAGCTACAGATCATTGAGGGGACCATGAATGCCAACATGTACTGTGACATACTGAAGCAGAGCATGATCCCCTCCCTTCAGAGACTGGGCCGCAGGGCAGTATTCCAACATGATAACCACCCCAAACACACCTCCAAGACCACCACTGCCTTTCTAAAGAAGCTGAGGGTAAAGGTGATGGTCTCCAGACCTAAACCCTATTGAGCATCTCTGGGGCATCCTTAAACAGAATGTAGATGTAATGAATGTACTGCTCATAGTTCTGCAGCTAGTCTAAGGCACACAGGATCACAGAGGCGCAGTCCAGCTAATAGGCATTCAGCGGTGAACAGATGTGCACCAATGCGCATGCGTAGATCGTGGACATTGCACACAGTAATTACGCCTTGGCACCCAGTGGCCTCTAAAAGGGCTTCAGCTGCACTAGTTCTTTTCTGTTTGATCTGCAACTTTACCCTGTGACCTGATCCTGAGCCTGCATCTGATCTAATACTGGCCCGGTTTCCTGACGTCGCTGCTGTCTCCAGTTCTGACCCTTGGCTTCCTTAACATTGCTCTGTTTACTTATCTGCGTGATCCTCCATTACCAACCCAACCCGGCCTGAACTTTGACCATCCCTTGCCTGCTGTCTCTGCTGACTGATCCGCTGTATATGACCTGGCTTGTCTGACCTTTCTCCTGACTGCTGTCTTGCATCTTTAGTGCATCTGCATCTGCTGCCCCTCAGCGCTCCTGCATCTGCAGCGCACCTGCATCCTGTATCCTGCATCCACAGCACCTAAGCCAGTTCCTGTTCAGCTGCCATCATCTCCAACCAAGAGAACTCTGCAGGCACTCATACCTCACTGTGCTCCTATGGTCACCGTCTCAACACCAGTGAAAATGGAGCTAGGGCTGTACGAGAGGTCTCCCTCTGCATGACAGGCTCTTCCCAAGGTACGTGTCAGTATCAAACAGCCATGTCTGAGCCTGCAAGAGGGACCTCCTCCACAGATGAGATTTGCCAACACCTCTCAGCCCTCACTCAAGCAGTGAAATTTCTGCAGGACGGTTATGTGGAGGGACAGGTGCCATCCCTGGCTACCGCTGCAAATCCTTCTTCTGTCTCAGCTCCTCCTACTAGCAGCACCAACAAAGACTGCTACTGCACCCACTGTAATGTTGCTACCTCCAGAGCCAAGGGTTCCCATTCCGGAGAGATTTTCCGGGGACGAAATAAGTTCCGGGCATTTCGCAACGCATGTGAACTGTACTTTTTATTACAACCTCGGACCTTTGCCCTGCAAACCACCAAGGTGGGGTTCATCAATTCTCTACTTCAGGGTAAACCACAGACCTGGGCCCATCGCCTGCTCAAAGAATGCCATGTTATGCTAGACTCTTTGTCATCCTTCTTCAATGCCATGGAACAGTTATACGACGACCTACAACTGACTTCCACTGCAGAGGCTGCCCTTCATGCGCTTCAGCAAGGCCGCAGAGCGGTCGAGGACTATGTTACGGACTTCAGATGCTGGAGCGCGGATACTCAGTGGAATAACGCAGCCCTGCGGCACCAGTTTCGCCTTGGCCTATCTGAAAGCTTAAACTGGCTCGGGTCGGTGTACCAAACTCATTGGAGACTTTAATTACTCTGGCCATCCAGATAGACCGACGTCTTTGGGAGTGCAGGACAGAAAGAGCTACCCAGCAAGTCCTTCCAACCTGGATGTTACCCCGATTGCCTGCTGCTGCTCACCCTGCTTTCACCAGTCCTGTCTCAGCCAATCCTGTACCAGTTAAACTGATGTCAGATATCCCTGAGCCTATGCAACTTGGATTAATGAGATCCTCGCTATCTGCTGAAGAATGGGTATGCGACAGAACCACCCATGCCTGTACTGTGGGGGGGCCGGCCACTATGTACACTCTTGTCCAGCAAAGTTACGTAAATGTCTATCTATCTCCCCTTCCAGTTATCCAGCACCCTCTGCCAACACCAAGCACCTGGCTCTTTCCATCTCATTTCAGCTTCCAGGAAGAACAGTGCCAGTTACTGCAGTAATTTACTCTGGGGCATGTAGTTGTTTTATTGACTTGAACTTTGCAGATCAACAACACATCCCGCTCCGACCCAAGGCCCAAGGACTCTCCATTTTTCTGGCAGACAGGTCCCATATCAAGTCTGGTTAGGTGACCCAGGAGACCCCCCCATTACCTGTGATCACCTCCACAGACCATGAGGAACTGCTGAGTCTTGATGCAATTGTGTCCCCTCTGTTTTCTGTTTCCAGTCATCTTGAGCTTACCCTGGCTACAGGTCCACAATCCACAAATTCATTGGGGCTCCGGAAATATCAAGTTCCAGTCTTCCTATTGTCAAAAACACTGCCTGCCCGTGCCTCCCAAGGTCTCCTGCCCTCTGCTGTGCCTGGAATCTGATTCGGAGATTCACTCAATAGTACCTGAGCCATATTTCTGGATGTTTTTAGCAAATGGGGGGCCAAGACGCTTCCTCCCCATCGCTCATATATTGTCCAATTGAATTGCTCCCAGGGGCTAAAATACCCATAGGATGAATCTTCCCATTATCTGAGCGGGAGTTGAATGTACTAAAAGTAAATATGGACGAAAATCTTCAGAGGGGATTCATTTGACCATCTATTTCTCTGGCAGGGGCAGGAATCTTTTTCGTAGAAAAGAAGGACCACTCTTTACTGCCCTGTGTGGACTACCGAGAAGTAAATAAAGTCACTGTTAAGAACTGGTATCCTTTGCCCCTGGTCCCTGGATCAGCACTGGAAACATGTCAAGATTGTACTCTGCCAACTCCGTCAACATGGACTATATGCCAAACCAGAAAAGTGTGAGTTCGAGCGGCAGAGTATCCAGTTCCTAGGTCTGGTCATTTCACGGAGGGATTTAAGATGGACCCACAAAAAGTTGGAGCTGTCCTGGACTGGCCTGCACCCTCAAATAAAAAAGGGGGTACAGCGATTTGTTTGCTTTGCAAACTTCTACCGAAGATTCATCAAGGGTTCTCCGCTATCATCTCTCCAATTACCCAGCTGACAAAACAGAATGTTCAGTTTTACTGTACTTCTGAGGCTCAAGCTGCCTTTGCAACTCTAAAGGGACTATTTACTTCTGCCCCCATCCTGAGTCATCCGGATCCCTCTCTGCCTTACCTACTTGAGGTAGACGCCTCAGAAAAAGAAGTAGGGGCAATTATTTCCCAATGCCAGGGCCTCAAGGATGTAATGCACCCCATAGCCTTCTTCTCCCGTAAGCTTTGTCCAGCTGAGAAGAATTACGATGTGGGTGATCATGAACTTCTGGTCATTAAGGCTGCACTCGAAGAGTGGAGGTATTTGTTAGAAGGAGCAGCACATCCCATACTCATTTACACTGACCACAAGAATTTGGAGTATCTGAGAGCCGCCAAGCATCTGAAGCCGCGTCAAGTGCGGTGGGCGTTGTTCTTCTCCACATTTTCATTTCATATCACTTACCGGCTGGGGTTAAAGAACATGAAGCCAGACACACTTTCTTGCATGTTTGATGACTCAAAAGAAATCTCAGTTCCAGATACCATTCTATTGGAAGGCAATTTTCTGCTTCTTCAGACAGATCTGATGTCTGGCCTAAAGCAAGCTTCAGCGGGATTGTCCAGTCCTCCGGGAGTTACCCTGATACCCAGGGATGGGTTGCTATGGAAGAACAATAAAATTTGTGCCAGAAAATTTCCAGACAACAGTACTGGGCCTTTGTCACGACCATCCTCTGGCTGGCCATTTTGGGGTTCTCAAGACTCTCAAATTAATACAGCGTGTAACATGTGTGTTAAAATTCATTCCCTCCTGCAATCTTTTGAAAGCAAGCCTTCAGTTGGGGCACCCTGAATCTATATGGGACGTACATTTTCTCCATTCTAATAAAGTTTTATGTATATAGTTTTATGCAGTCCAGGTAGGACTCACCTTATCCTACATTAATATACTTTTTGTATAGTTGTTCTATCTTGACTTTCATTATACTGTGGATTATTTGCATACTCATGTTATGCCAATGCTTAGAGTATTGATTTAGTATTTTTTCTTCTTTAGATCAAAATAACTAACATGAGGTCTACATCCTGTCTTTTTTGATATCCATATTTATGCATTCCACCTAAATCTCCTGAAGAAGCTTCAAAAAGCGAAACATGTTGAGTGGCAGTGTCTGTATATGTGCTTTTCTATGGAACATGCAATTCATGATTAGGGATGAGCCGAACACCCCCCTGTTTGGTTTACACCAGAACATGCGAACAGGCAAAAAATTTGTTCGAACACGCGAACACCGTTAAAGTCTATGGGACACGAACATGAATAATCAAAAGTGCTCATTTTAAAGGCTTATATGCAAGTTATTGTCATAAAAAGTGTTTGGGGACCTGGGTCCTGCCCCAGGGGACATGGATCAATGCAAAAAAAAGTTTTAAAAACAGCCATTTTTTCGGGAGCAGTGAATTTAATAATGCTTAAAGTGAAACAATAAAAGTGTAATATCCCTTTAAATTTCATACCTGGGGGGTGTCTATAGTATGCCTGTAAAGGGGCGCATGTTTCCCGTGTTTAGAACAGTCCGAGAGCAAAATGACATTTCAAAAGGAAAAAAAGTCATTTAAAACTACTCGCGGCTATTAATGCATTGCCGGTCCGACAATACACATAAAAGTTCATTGATAAAAACGGCATGGGAATTCCCCACAGGGGAACTCCGAACCAAAATTAAAAAAAAAGACGTGGGGGGTCCCCCTAAATTCCATACCAGGCCCTTCAGGTCTGGTATGGATATTAAGGGGAACCCCGGCCAAAATTTTTTAAAAAATGGCGTGGAGTCCCCCTCAAAATCTTTACCAGACCCTTCTGGTCTGGTATGGATTTTAAGGGGAACCCCGCGCCAAAATAAAAAAAAAACACTGTTGGGTCCCCCTAAAAATCCATACCAGACCCTTATCCGAGCACGCAACCTGGCAGGCCGCAGGAAAAGAGGGGGGACGAGAGAGCGGCCCCCCTCCTGAACCGTACCAGGCCACATGCCCTCAACATTGGGAGGGAGCTTTGGGGTAGCCCCCCAAAAACACCTTGTCCCCATGTTGATGAGGACAAGGGCCTCATCCCCACAACCCTGGCCGGTGGTTGTGGGGGTCTGCGGGCGGGGGGTTATCGGAATCTGGAAGCCCCCTTTAATAAGGGGACCCCGCCCCCCTCTGACGCAGGGTGACTTGACGGGACTTCCCTGTAGCATTCCCCGTGACGCCACAGGTAAGTCCCGTCAAGTCACCGTGCGTCAGAGGGGGGTGGGGTCACCAGGTGGCCCCCCCCGTTATTTAAGACCCATCAGAAGAGGAGAAGTGTCACACAGCGGGAGCCTCCCTCCATGCCATCATGGATGCGGAGCGGCCCGAAAAGAAGATGAAGAGAAGAAGATGAAGAGGAGTTGAAGAGAAGAGCGGGAGCCTCCCTCCATGCCATCATGGATGCGGAGCGGCCCGAGGAGAAGAAGGGAAGAAGGCGCCGATGCCACGGAGGAAGATGCCGGACGAGAACACCGGAGGAAGAACCAGAAGAACCAGAAGAAGAAGAAAATGGAGGAAGAAACCAAAATAAGATAGAAGAAAGAAGAAAGAAGAAGCATTTTGGATTCCCCTAATGGGGCTTTAAAGCAGCAAAGTACACCATTACAAAGATCATTGATAAAACAATTTATTGACAAAATGTCCAATATCATATGTTCATGTGGAATATAGTCCAATGATGAATTCATATTCCATAAAACGGCAAAATGCATATCACATCATTACATTACATAGTGTAGTAAAATGCCAGAGCGTTTCGACCTGTATGCGGTCTCTTCAGGGGCACATCTGAATCTATAAAGCAATACAAATATTAAGAATTGTGGACAATTTTCTAAAAAGGATCACATTAGATAAATCATAATGATGGGTTTTACCGTTAAGGTGAAGTAGACGTGTCTAATAGGGGCATTGGGGAGCCATTGAAGGGTCCGGGCGGTGCGCAGGCCATCTCCACCCCCCCACTGGGGGAAAGAGCCAGCCCCAAGGGCTTACAAGGAGCCACACTGATGCACGTCCCCCCAGGGGAGCGAAGAGAGTGAACACCTGCAACAGACATCCATGAGTAGCCATTAAAGAAAATAATGTATTAGTGTATAAGTCATCGTTGTAAGTATTAATTGAGATTGTATATAGAGACCAAAAATGTGTAAATATTTAAGGGATAGTAGTTGAATCACATGAGTTAAACGAATAATCAAATTGAATTAAATTCATATTGCTAACAAACCCAATACAATGTGCAAGTGGTGCCTGGTGTGTGAGTGATAATAGGTGCTGTGAGTGGAAAAAAGAGAAAGTCCTTGGGAAAGTGCGTAATGAGGGAAGTCATGGTGTGATGCTGTGGTGGACCAAGTGTTGGCAAAAAAGTGAAGGGTAAAAAACAAACCAACCAAATAAAGTGAAGAAAAAAAAAATGAAGAGCCAACCAAAATGGCAGTGTGTGAAAGGAAGAGGGATGTGAAATGAGGTAGTGTAACTAAAAAAACCATGTTAATTTACCTTGTACTATGTAGAATTGTATGAGGTATGTGAAGCTAGTTGGCTTGGCAGAAACCGAGCTGCAGTTACTGAGAGAACAGATGCCGTCTGTCCTGGCCAGCATGGAAGTACTATTGACTGGTAAACATTTAGGTCTCCTATATATAGCTGGACTGAGGCTAATAGGATAATCCCATGCAGGTGCCCAACTCCCCCACCCACCCAGGATCATGGCGTGTGGGCCGCCAGCTGCAGCCCACGTGTGGCTCCCTCGGCGTCCCGGAAGACCGAACGGTCCCGACCACCGTCGTCATCTCCGTCGCAAACCACGTGACGTCATGACGGCGTGCGTGCGCCAGGCCCCCGCGCACGTGCACACCGCCATAGACGCTCCGGAGGTGAACACGGGACGCCGCCGGCAGGGTGAAGCTCGCCACGGCGCCTGGTGACAGACGCCAAGCGAAGCAAGCATGGGGGCGTGCGGAATGTCCACACGCCCCCACCCTGCCGGGAAGTCTCAAAGGAGCCAGAAATGTACCGAAAAAAACAATAGATGTTGAATATTTTAGACAGGAGCAGAGTGCCAAAGCCATAGCTCCGGACTCCTGCATAGAATCCAATAGAGTTTAGTCACAAACTACCATGTGAGGCATTGAGTATCATGCAGTACAGGGGTCTGTTCCTCCTGGTGCATGGGAAGGGAAAGGATTGGATCTCAATCCGGTTCCCCTTAATCAGAACAAAAGCAAAACAATAAGTTCAAGAGTTATATATATGTTAAAATTGAAATTGGCAGATGCAGGAATCTGAAGGTGGCATAAGACACATTGCTTCCTGTTTTGATCTCTGGTATGTCAAAGCGGGGAGGGGTGTTTAACCACCCAAGAAAATTGTAACTAGGGGGAGACATACATAAGAGAGAACAAGGGAGCTGCGCACCCCGAAATTTGATAAAAGAATTTTGGATTCCCCTAATGGGGCTTTAAAGCAGCAAAGTACACCATTACAAAGATCATTGATAAAACAATTTATTGACAAAATGTCCAATATCATATGTTCATGTGGAATATAGTCCAATGATGAATTCATATTCCATAAAACGGCAAAATGCATATCACATCATTACATTACATAGTGTAGTAAAATGCCAGAGCCCCGACGCGTTTCGACCTGTATGCGGTCTCTTCAGGGGGCACATCTGAATCTATGATATTGGACATTTTGTCAATAAATTGTTTTATCAATGATCTTTGTAATGGTGTACTTTGCTGCTTTAAAGCCCCATTAGGGGAATCCAAAATTCTTTTATCAAATTTCGGGGTGCGCAGCTCCCTTGTTCTCTCTTATGTATGTCTCCCCCTAGTTACGAAGAAAGAAGAAGCATTTAAATAAAGGAATTGTCAAAAATTGTCTCTTGTCATTTTTAACAATGTTGACAGTTTTTTAGGGAAATAGTAGGGGTACTTTTGTACCCCCTTACCATTTCACACAGGGCAGGGCCGGGATCTGGGGGCCCCCTGCCCGCAGACCCCCACAACCACCGACCAGGGTTGTGGGGATGAGGGCCTTGTCCTCATCAACATGGGGACAAGGTGTTTTGGGGGGCTACCCCAAAGCACCCTCCCAATGTTGAGGGCATGTGGCCTGGTGTGGTTCAGGAGGCGGGGCCACTCTCTCGTCCCCCCCTCTTTTCCTGTGGCCTGCCAGGTTGCGTGCTCGGATAAGGGTCTGGTATGGATTTTTGGGGGGACTCCACGCCATTTTTTAAAAAAATTTTGGCGCGGGGTTCCCCTTAAAATCCATACCAGACCTGAAGGGTCTGGTATAGATTTTGAGGGGGACCCCACGCCATTTAAAAAAAAAAATTTTTGCCGGGGTTTCCCTTAATATCCATACCAGATGTGAAGGGCCTGGTATGGAATTTAGGGGGAACCCCACGTCATTTTTTTTTAAATTTTGGTTCAGGGTTCCCCTGTGGGGAATTCCCATGCCGTTTTTATCAATGAACTTCTATGTGTATTGTTGGACCGGCAATGCATTAATAGCCGCGAGTAGTTTAAATGACTTTTTTTCCTTTGAAATGTCATTTTGCTGTCAGACTGTTCTAAACACGGGAAACATGCGCCCCTTTACAGGCATACTATAGACACCCCCAGGTATGAAATTTAAAGGGATATTACACTTTTATTGTTTCACTTTAAGCATTATTAAAAACACTGCTCCCGAAAAAACGGCCGTTTTTAAAACTTTTTTTGCATTGATTTATGTCCCCTGGGGCAGGACCCAGGTCCCCAAACACTTTTTATGACAATAACTTGCATATAAGCCTTTAAAATTGGCACTTTTGATTTCTCCCATAGACTTTTAAAGGGTGTTCCGCGACATCCGAATTTGCCGCGAACACCTCAAATTGTTCGCTGTTCGGCGAACTTACGAACAGCCGATGTTCGACTCGAAGCTTATCCCTATTCATGATATGGATGGTTTAACGTCCCCATGATTTTTACCTTTGTAATGAAATAATCAATTTTATTGACTATGTAATTGTGGTTTTACACTTTTTCCATACAAAACATCTTTAAAGTCCCGGGGTTTGTTACCCCTTCCTCCCTACTTTATGCTAATACAGCGTATGTTCTGGTGGCCGAATCTCGAGAAGAACTGCAAGGAATATGTAAAGTGATGTGTCATCTGTACTCAGAACAAGACTGCTAAAAGCAAGTTCTGGGGTCTTCTCAGACCACTACCAACCCTGATAGACTGTGGAGCATGATTGCTTAGGACTTCATATTAGAACTACCCCGTCTGAAGGATGTACGGCAATTTTTGTAGTGGTTGACCGCCTGTCTAAAATGACCCACTTCGTACCGCTAAAGAATACAACTTCTGCCATGGAGACTGCCTAGGTCTTTGTCAAGGAAATCATAAGGTTCCCAAGTATTTTATTTGGTTCACTATCTGTATCTGTATGGCTTCTTGGGGTAGGGAGCTCACTATGGGGTCCACAGGCATAGGTGTAGATTTTTCCCAATTTATCGTGAGTCCGGAGAACAGGCCAAAATCTTTACGTTTTTCCATAGTTACCTTTAGGGAGTTCTGCGTATCCCCAAGTAGTAAGAGAAGATCTTCCGCGTATACTACTACTTTCTCTTCCACCCCCCCCCTCTTTTATAACCTTTTATCCCAGCCGGGGACCTAAGGGAAATTGCCAAAGGTTCAATTGTGAGGGCGAAAAGAAGGGGGGACAGAGGAAACCCCTCTGTCTCGTCCCCCTCCTCAATCGGAACTTATCAGAAAGCACGTTGTTAACCTTTACCCATTTGGTAAAGATCAGACCAAATTGAAATTCTTTTAGGACTCTCCAGAGATTTCTATTCCAAACTGTCAAAGGCCTTGGCAGCGTCTAAGGAAAGAATAGCCCTTCTTCCATCCTCGTCCATTGGAACCTGAATATTCAGGTATACCCATCTTATGTTTGCACTAGTAGACCTACCAGGTATAAATCCTGATTGGTCAGGATGGACGAGTTTCTGTATAACTTTGTTTAATCTAGCCGCCAAGACCTTTGCTAAGATCTTTATGTCTGAATTTAGTAAGGAAATAGGTCTATATGAAGCTGGATTAAGTAGATCTTTTCCTTCCTTAGGGATCACAATTATAGTGGATTCCTTCATAGAAGGGGGGAGTTCTCCCCTTATCGTTGACCAGTTTAAAACTCTCAACAACTCGGGGAGCAGCACCTTTCCGTAGTGCTGATAGGTCTCTGCCGGGAGACCATCCGGGCCTGGGGACTTCTGTCCTGCCATTTCCTGCACGGTCCGCTGTATTTCTTCCAAAGATATAGGCATATCAAGTGCTGTCTTCATCTGAAAGACAAGGGATCGACAGATTCCCAAGAAAGTTATACATTTCCTCCCCCAGTTCCCCCTGTCGGGAACTGTAGAGTTCCTCATAGTAATCTCTAAATCTGTCCACTATCTCTGGTGTGTAAGTAGTCGGTCTGCCCTCCCTTGTAATGATCATTGGTACCATCATTGAGGGTGAGTTTGTTCTAACCAAGTGGGCCAGCATTCGCCCCACGCTTTCGCCCTCGCCGATGGCTACTTGCTTTTGGAAAATGTGTTTGTTTTCTGCCTTCCCGATCATCACTAAACAATGATTCTGTTGGGACTCAATCCATACCCTAAGCCTATCAGGTGTCGGGTCATTAATGGATTGTGCTTCTGTTAATGTCACTCTTTCTCCGGCCATTTTTTCCCATTCCTTGGATTGTTTTTTAATTTTTGATATTTGCTGTATCATATTACCACGGAGAAAGGACTTCAATGTGTCCCAAACCATCCCCTCTGAGGCAGAACCTGTGTTCAGTTGGACAAATTCCCTTAGAGCCGTTAACACCTCCTGTGGATCTCCCATGAGATCCATCCAGTAGGGGCTTATTCTCCAGTACCCTCGAGTACCCTCCCCCAATGCCAATAAAGCTGTCACTGGGGAGTGATCCCAAAGTCCTCTTGACATATAGCTCAGACTTTTTACTGTAGACATCGCCTCCTCATTACCCAGAATGAAATAAATCCACGATAATGTGAAGTGTGTCCTGGAGAAGCACGAGTATTGACGGGACTTGGGGTTCCATATTCTCCAGATGTCCTTCAAACCCAACTCCCCCAAGAATTGGGACAGTCGGACATCAGTGTTTCTGCCCTGTAGCGCCCCCCTGGGGGGAATTTATTAAGTTTCTGATCCATCACCATATTAAAATCCCCCATAACTACCACCGGTACACCCGGTTTATCCAGCACAAACTCCACCAAGCTACTCAGGATCGTGGTATTCAAAGGGGATGGGATATACACATTGGCCAATACATACGCTCTATTCTCTATCTTACAGAATAAAAAGATGTATTGCCCTAAATCGTCAATCCTGCTTTGCATACAGTTGAACATTACCCCTGATTTAATCAAGATGCTCACCCCCCTAGAAAAGGAGGTGTGAAGCGAATGATACTGTAGTCGGAAGTCTCCCCACCCCAATTGGGATGTGGAGATATTAGTGAGATGTGAGTGAGGCCCCATATATTTTTACCATTGGCAGGACTGCTGCTTTTTTCCCTGGGTCTCCCAGACCTCTGACATTCCAAGAGCATAAAATTAATTTCTTTGTCTGTGTATCTCTATTCATCAGTGATCAAATTTTCTATATAAACATTATGTGATCTCTTTAGCTTTACTAACTTGTACCAATTCTTATTCGTGTATTTTTCCTGTGACGTCTTTGTGACCAAGTGTTGAATATAAAAAACATTATGATTATAGATGTGCCTTGTGCAATCTTCCCCACCCCATGCAAACTTACTAAGACTTACGTACCAGATATTCCAATCATGTCGTCTACTAACCACACAACCCTTTCTCACCACCTTACTAGGTTTAAATAAGGGCCTTCTATTGTGACCTTCACATACACCCATCATTTTAAATATAGTGATTATCATTATTTTTAAACTCAGCCCACCCCCTTCCCTAGCCCCCCTACCCAAAAAAACACAAAAAGAAACACCAGTACAACATACAATATGAGGGATCAATGTGTTATACCCCCTAACAATCTGGAGTAACATGCTCCTTGTTTCCTTCATTACACCCCCCCCCCCCACCCCCTACAAAAAAAAAAGAAAGGGGGGAGTAGGAAGGAAGAGAGAGAGAGAGGGAGAGAGAGAGAGAGAGAGAGAGAGAGAGAGAGAGAGAGAGAGAGAGAGAGAGAGAGAGAGAGAGAGAGAGAGAGAGAGAGAGAGAGAGAGAGAGAGAGAGAGAGAGAGAGAGAGAGAGAGAGAGAAAAAAAAAAAAAAAGGATGACCCTAAACAGAGTCAATATCAATCCTTTATCTCTCCTCATCCCCCCCCCCCCCCAAAGTTATATTAGAGTGTCTAATGCCACGTACACACGGTCAGACTTTTCATCTACAAAAGTCTGACGGACGCCGACGGACTAAAGCTGGCTGACAATCCGATCGTGTGTGGGCTTCCCCGGACTTTCAGCGGACTTTTCCAGCCTCAAATCTGACAGACTTTAGATTTGAAACATGCTTCAAATCTTTACTATGCCGGACCCAGAAATCCGCTCGTCTGTATGCTAGTCCGACGGACAAAAACCCACGCTAGGGCAGCTATTGGCTACTGGCTATCAACTTCCTTATTTTAGTCCGGTGTACGTCATCACGTACGAATCGGACTTTTGTGTGATCGTATGTAGGCAAGTCCGTTCGTAAGAAAGTCTGCCGCAAGTCCGCCGCAAGTCCGCCGCAAGTCCGCCAAAAGTCCGTCGAAAGTCTGTCGGACAGGCTGTCGGACTTTTGTAGATGAAAAGTCTGACCGTGTGTACGCCCCATTAGTGTCTCTTAGTGTTAATTTAGTGTTGCTTTGTAGATTGAGCTCATCATATTGGCGTCGAGGTTACCAGGTAGGTGCGGCCTGTGCTTCTAGAGTCTCTCCTTTTGGGTTGCCAACCATTCTGCTACCCCCTCAGGAGTATCAAAAAATATAGTCTCCCCAAGGACAGTTACCTGTATTCTTGCGAGATATAAAAGTGCGTATGTAACGTTCATTTAATGCAATTTGTGTTTTATCTCCCCAAACTTGGCTCTCTGCTTCTAAAGGTCAGGTGAGAAATCGGGGTAGATAGATACCCTGGTGCCGTTGTAAATGATGGTACCCAGCTCTCGGGCTCTGCGCATTATAGTCATTTTATCCTTGTAGTGGAACATTTTTGCTAGCAAGGCTCTGTGGCTAGCAAGGAGAGAAGGACTCCTGTCCCAATATACCTCCAAACCATTTTTCCAAGAAAGCAGCAGGGTCTGTGCCTTCGCTACGCTCAGGAAGCCCCACAATCCTTACATTCTTTCTTTCTGTTTTCCGTTTCATCCATTTTTAACTCCTGGTTGCTCAAGTGTTCTCTTATGGCTTTCATCTCCCATTTGAGGGGTGTTAAGTCATCCTCCACTAAGTCCACCCTCCCCTCTAGGGCAGTGGTCCTATCTCGAACCTTTTGTAGATCATGTCTAACAAAAGAAAGCTCCTCCTGAATGGTTCTAAGTTGGTTAGCCATTTCATTCAATGAGATCCTACAAGAATTGACTGCCCGCAAGACCTCCTTCATGGACGGCTCTGGTTCCCCCAGGGCTCCTGCCCCAATCGATAAGCCTAAGGTCTCGTCAACCTCCTGCCCCATAAGACCTCCCCCTGAGCCGCTCACCTCCATTGGCATTGGTACTTGACAATGTCCTTGGCTTTTTCTTCCCCCAGAGACCCCAACCTGCATTTTGCTTTGTGCCTGTTGGCCCTGTGAAACATTTTTAGGAGGGGTCTGGCCTGGGTTGTGCGCATATTTTTCTAATTTCGCAGCCGCTTGAGTTGCCTTTGAAGTACGTTGTGAAGGCATGATATTATAAACAGGGGATTTAATTTCCAAGAGATATAATTGATTCTGTACTTCTACATATAGGTTCTACCTCCTGAGTAGAACTATACGAAGTTACTAGAGCTGATATGGCTCTCAAGGGGGAGGTGAGGGAGGGGGGGGAATACAGAAAAGCCAGACAGCTGAAGTCAAGTTAAAGGAGGTTCAAACGCACAGTCCACAAAAAATCCTATTTTCCTTTACTTTTACATGGGATACACTATTTTTTTCTCACCCATCCGGCAACCCAGCTTTACAGCAGACTTGGGAATAATGATGATAGGCTCCTGTGATCCAGCAGATATGGAGAGACACAGTGGGGGAGGCTTGCAAGCAGCAATCCAGTCAATATCCCTTCTGCAGAATCACCGTTTGGGATGCTTTAGTCAAGTGTTCCTTGAAAAAAAAAAAAAAATTGACAGGAGCCTCTCACACCGCCACCACTTTCGGAGAGGGGGCAGCCTCTCACTCTACTCCCCTTTACCACCGCTCTGCTTCACTCTAAGTCGACGGCTGTTTGTGTCTCTGTCCAAGTGAGGAGGGGTGGCGGTAGTCTCTCACACTGCCGCCACGGCCCCACGCTGTATTGCCTGCTTGCATCCGGCTGTTCCTGACACTCTCACTGAAGGCCCGCCACACAGCCCGTCGCTCTCTCGGTCTCTCTCGAACTCGTCATCAAACGGGCAGCGATACAACACACAGGATTGATAGGAGATAGGGGGTGAAAAGACGCTGCACTCACATCCTCATCTGGTCACGCCAGGGAAATCATAAGGTTACATGGGGTCCCAACAAACATTGTGTCAGACAGAGGGGTCCAGTTCACCTCTCGCTTTTGGAAAGCACTATGCAAGGTCCTGAAGATTGAGCTATGTCTTTTGCTTGCCATCCTCAGACTAATGGACAGACTGAGAGGACGAACCAGACAATTGAACAGTATATCCAGTGCTTCACTGCGTTTGTTCAGGATGATTGGGTAGCACTATTACCCTTGGCAGAGTTCGCTTTCAATAATGCCAGTCACTCAGTTACGGGTCAGTCTCCATTCTTCGCGAACTATGGATTCCATCCAGTCTTTCTGCCTAACATTGTCCCTGAGTCCCCGCTTCCAGCAGTACAGAGCACTGTCGATTTCCTGAGTTAAAATAACAAGTTGTTACAGGAAACTGGTCAAGCACAGGCAACCAACAAGAGGATATATGACATAAAGAGAAGAGGGGAATTGTGTCTCCAACCAGGTGATCAGGTGTGGTTGTCTACTGCCAACCTCAGAATGGCTTGCCCCTCAAAAAAACTGGCACCCAAATTTATTGGCTCTTTTCTGATTAAAAAGAAACGAAATGAAGTTTGAAACGAACTTTCTTCGCTCAAGATCCACCCAGTGTTCTATGTGTCTTTGCTGAAACCCACAGTACCATACCCCTTCCCAGGCAGGGGATCGGGGCCACCTGAACCCGTAATCGTAAATGGGGATGAGGAATATGAGGTGAAGGCTGTCGTAGACTGCAGGAGAAGAGGTAATCAACTGCAATATCTGATCAAATGGAGGGGGTATGGCCAGAAGAAAACTCTTGGGAACCTAAGCAGAACATCCATGCCCAAGACCTGATCCAGGCCTTCTTCCACAGCCATCCTCAAAAGAAAGTTATTTTGGGCACCCGGTGGTTGCCCATAAGGAGGGGGCAATGTCATGAATGCACTGCTAGTTCTGCAGCTAGTCTAAGGCACACAGGATCTAAGAGGCGCAGTTCGGCTAATAGGCACCCAGCAGTGAACAGACGTGTGCCAATGTACATGCGCGTGCGCAGATCATGCATGTGTGCACAGTAACTATGCCTTGGCGCCCAGCCTTTAAAAGGTCTTCAGCTGCACTAGTTCCTTGCTGTTTGATCTGCAGCTTTACCCTGTGACCTGATCCTGAGCCTGCATCTGATCTAATACTGACCCGGCTTCCTGACCTCGCTGCTGCCTCCAGTCCTGACCCTTGGCTTCCTTAACCCAGCTCTGTTTACTTGCCTGCCTGATCCTCCGTTACCAACCCGGCCTGAACTGTAACCATCCCTTGCCTGCCATCTCTGCTGACTGATCCGCTGTGTATGACCTGGCTTGTCTGACCTTTCTCCTGACTGCTGTCTTGCATCTTTAGTGAATCTGCATCTGCTGCCCCTCAGTGCTCCTGCATACGCAGCGCACCTGCATCCTGCATCCACAGCACCTAAGCCAGTTCCTGTTCAGCTGCCATCACCTCCAGCCAAGAGAACTCTGCAGGCACTTGTGAAGGAATGTGATGTAAATAATAATAATCTGAAAATGTCTATTTTCTTATGTGCATACATATTTTTCTCCTTACTCATTATATAAGTATACAGATTAGCTCTGTTCCTATATTTTTCTCAAAATGGCGGGTACCCCCTACATCTCACACATCAGAAGAACGCGGAACTGAAGATAAAACCAAGGACAGCCAAACCTCGTTATGAAGATTCTCCATCTTCTTTTCTATCTTAACCAATGAGATGTACCTATTAGACTAACATAGCAATGACGTATTTTTGTGTATAAAACATTAGCACCGCCTTGAATAAATCAGAAGTGTAAGAAGTAACGGAGCTGAGCGTGTCTCAGAGTGTTTACTTTTATATGCATGCATATCCACACTTTCCAATTAGAGACAGCAGCAGATAACCTTGAGCTCGATTGGAGCTCTTAATCATTTCCATAACAGATGGTGCCGAAACCCGGGACCTCAGGCTACAGTCGAAGCCATACCGCGATAAGCATTCGAGCGTTAATTGATTGATAAGAGGGGGTTTGCACAGCCCTAACAGTACCGGTAAGTCTTCTTTATATTCTTACCACTGTACGACTTTCTTATCTTTCTTATGCTGAGACTGTCTTAGAGGCAGGTATTTCCTCGCCTGAGGTTGTTTTAACGAACCTGCCAATGGGTTTCTGCTGTCTGTATTTGTTCACTGTCTGCCATTCTTTGGGCTGCGAAACTCAGCAGTCTAAAAGTGCTACATGTGAGTTCTCATCTCCAGAAGAGCTGTCGGCCTCTGGAGTGAGATGGGTTATTGTGGCAGTCGGTTATGGGACGGGTTACTCATGGGTTTGTCGGACCTTTGAGGGAAATCTCAGCTCCGGGAGCCCCCCGCAGTCTGAAAGCATTACAGATGTCTCACCCCCAGATGAGCTGTCGGCCTCTGGGAGTAACTGTAATGACGGCCTTTAACTGGGTTTAAGGGGAGTTGTCTGCCCCTGAGGTTACCTTAGCCTGCTGAAATTTTGCAGTTCGAAGAGTGGCAGGTGTAATGTCCTGTTGTGAGTGTATTTGTGGTTTACTGTTTGCTATACACGAGAGGGGTTAAGGGAATGGTTAAGGTCGGAGGGGGGCTGCCCGGGGGATCTGTTGGGTCACGGGCCGTTGCTCCTCACTACCCCTATCGTGTTTGTTCTTGTTCTGAGATTAATCGTACATTACAGGGTTATAGCAGACAGTAGCAACTAGAAGCGCAGTCTTATGTGCCCCCACCCAAGGAATTTGTTGATAAGGAACACTGAGAAAGAATATTAACCCCTTGGTTGTACATATTCTCCTCTCAAGTCGTTAGCCGAGAAACAGAGAGAGAAAAGAATGTGATATTGTAAAGAAAGTGATATTGTAAAGAATGAGAGAAGAAGATGTTGAAATAGTTAAAGTGGAGTTCCACCCACTTTTACAACTCTTCAGCATCCCTCACTAAACTGTGCACTGTAAACAAATTGGATATTTTTTTATTTTTTTCCTCATCACCTACTGTATATTTGCTGTATTCATTTTTCACTTCCTCCTCCCTGGCTGCAGCCCATCGCATCATTTCCTGTTTGCAATGCCTTCTGGGAAGGGGCGGCAACTTCCTCTGAAACTGCCATTGCTATGGAAACCTGACCTGAAACCTATTACACTGCTTGTGCTGCACTGAGCATGTGCGAGATCTGCAAGGATGAGATCCAGGAAGAAATACAGTCTGGCTTCAGATGCCCACACTTAAGATGGCCACGGCCTGCTGTAAGTTTATAAAATAACAAACTACTGCTATAAACTAACAAAACAGACCTTAGTTTACAGACTAACTTTACTAGAATACATTAAGCTTGTGTATTATAGGGGTATTTTTATTTAAAAAGCATAATTTCGGCCGGAACACCACTTTAACAAAGTTGAACGAAGTGGCGAAAGTTATGTTGCTAAAGAAACAGGGAGAAAAATCCTGTGTGATAAAGAAGATTGGATAAAGGAAGTTAAGAAAGATGGCGATTGTATTATGTATGTGTATCACAGAGTTGAGGATACAGTATGTGAAATTACCACGCTATGTTGGAACTTGAAACAAAAGGAGGGGAGGGACAGCACTGCCCTCCGTCTAACAACCACTCCTTTCTCACCACCCAAGCACAACCCACTGTGACAACTCAGCTTAGTGCACCCATGCCTTCACTTTCTACCCAGCCCAGTGCACTTCCTGCCGGCGGCCATCTTGGTACACCCAGTAAGCTTAAACAGCCTGTACCCAGCCCTCCCTGTTTTAAACCAGGATGGTTCGTACCACACATCTGTCTTCCCCAATACGGAAGCATCACATTCCCAGGCCGGATATGTTAATGATGAAGAAGCGTCTGAGTGGGAAGCCCAACAACAGGCAGCAAGGCCACCCACTGATTTAACCCCCAATCCGGCTCCGGACTCACAGTTCCGAGAGGATCTCAAACACATGCTGGCAACCGTAAGGAACAGTCCTCTTGCCAGCCCCCGCCCCAACAACAGTCTCGGTTACCAGAAGGGGCACCAGTGATGTATGTCGCTTTTACTCCATCACAAGCAGAGGCCTTAGTGACAAGTCTGCCTGACCCAGAGAAGCAGCCAATTCCCTTCTACCACAGGATAGTGCAGATACAAGAAACTTACTCAGCTGCCTGGAGAGACTTGATCAGCCTTTGCCAAATCAAAGCAGGACATGTCTTTTGGCCAGTCATGCAGACGGCCTTCAATGATGCCAGCCTGACAAGTGCCACTTCCTACACCTCAGGCGTGGAGTTCTGTGCACAACTCCACGAATGGGCAAAGGAGAAGTTGACGGATCAGACCACCGCAATCCACGATATTACCCAAGATAAAGGGGAGTCTGTGAAGAAGTATCATGCTAAACTCGTACAGGCCTTTGATGATCTGAGTTTCTCCCACAAAGAAAAGAGACACACACGTTTCCTGCGTGGGAATGGATGGGGTGCCCCGCTCCAGTCCACTTCCTGATTTGCTTGCCAGATTTGTGGTGTCCTCTACATGTCCCTTGCATCTACTAGGAGCTGATGTGTTGTCTGGACTACAGGCCTCAATCAGGACACGCCTGACACTTAATGAAGAAAAAACTTCAAGTTCAATACTGCAGGAAGTACTTGACAGAATCCCTGTGTGCCTATGGTCCACAGGACCGGAAGACAACGGTCACTTAAAGGTGCCACCAGTTTCAGTCAAGCTAAAAGAGGGCGCATCATTGCCCCGGAAACCACAATAACCCCAAGAAGAGAATCCCTAAAGGAGAACCAGGTACCTGCTGTGGATGCCTTTGACTGCAAAATACCTCACAGAGGTGGACCTTACAAACGTTTTCTTCAGTGTCCACCCTCACCCCTCCTGCTGGTACCTTTTCGCATTCATCCACGGAAAGAAACGGCAACATACCTAAACAGTTGTGCCACAAGGGGCACAGAACTTTCCAAGCCAGTTTGCAAAAGCCATGGCTATCATCCTTGACACATGACAAGAGGAACACCCGGAAGTGATTCTCTTCCAACATGTTGATGACCTTCTCCTTTGTGCAGCTGACTTACCCCCTGTTGAAGTCACCTCAGAAAGCCTGTTGTGCTATCTTGCCAACCAGGGGTGCAAAGTCTCAAAGCCCAAATTGCAGTGGTGCTCAACACCTGTCATTTTCCTTGGACACTGTTTGTCCCATGGGACAAGACACCCCACTGAAGACAGGGTGCAAGTAATCTCTGATATCCCACTGCCACAAGGTCAGAAATCCCTTCATGCCTTCCTTGGACTAATTTCCTAGTGCAGAGCATGGATTTCAGAAGCCTTCCTACTGATGCTCTG
Organism: Lithobates clamitans; assembly: GCA_037952925.1. Taxonomy (NCBI): domain Eukaryota; kingdom Metazoa; phylum Chordata; class Amphibia; order Anura; family Ranidae; genus Lithobates; species Lithobates clamitans. Next base: position 731,194 of record JBBGZY010002456.1, read on the forward strand.
CAATCAGACCCCTTCCAGATGTCTCCTGAAGAAATATCTAAAGTTTGAAGCCCTTAAGTGCGCCACCCCCGGCGCTAGGGCTCCCAGCCTACAACAAAACGCTCAAGCTCTTTGTATCAAAACGTCTGGGACATGCTGCAGGTGTACTCACCCAATCACACGGCATCAGCCTACGCCCCATAGGATATTATTCCTGTTGGCTGGATGTGGTAGCAAGAGGAGGCCTATTGTGTCTGCGAGCTGGCTTTGCTACACAAGCCTTGCTTGACAAAACTTTGAACTTGGTCCTCGGACACTGCCTCGTTCTGCTTGCTCCCCATGACGTTTTTGCCATGTTCAACCAAGATCCAGCCGAAACACTTGTCCACTACCAGACACTTGAGACTCCTGTGTTCCCTCCTACTGGACAGCATTACTCTATTAAGTTGTCAAACACTGAACCCTACCACCCTTCTTCCACTTCTCGAGGGGGGAAAGGAGGAGGAGGAGTAGAGTCTTGACTTGTCACCCCATGACCACACAGGACACGCGGTCACCACTGAAAACACTGTTCTACAAGCTGAAGCCTTACCATCGGTGATGTCTGCACAGGAGGCAGAGCTGTAAGCACTTACTACAGCATGTAAATGGGCAGAGGGAAAAAGAGCCAACATTCATATGGACTCAAGATATGCTTTCAGCATTGCCCATGATAATGGTGTTATCTAGGACAGAGGATTCCTGATGGCTGCAGGAACACCTGTGAAAACTTGATTGATGCCTTGCTTCTCCCAACCCAAGTGACTATTATGAGTAAAAGCACACGACAAACTGAACTCAAAGGAAGCTCGAGGCAATCATCTAGCCAATTCAGCTGCCAAACAGACAGCTGGTAGTCCACGGGAAGTGGACAGCAGGGTGGTAGAAGAAGACCACCCTGTGCTTACTTTACAAACTCTCCCAGTGGACAGAGTTTATCTAAAAGAACTACAGGAAACAACAAGTCCGGATAAGAAGGAAAGCTGGAAACGGAGAGGAGCAACTCTCAGAAATGGACTATTCGAGTGCAACAAGAAGCCTTGTCTACCCAGGAGTATGTACCCAGCCGTGGTGCAATGGGCACATGGAGCTTCCCACTTGACAAAGACTTTTATGAACTCTCTTATCAACAAGTGTTCCACAAAGAGTTACTCCACTGACCGACAACAGATAATGCATTATCTGCACCAAATGTAACCCAGGACGCACAGAAGAAGAAGCACAGAAAAAACACAGAAGAAGCACCTGGCAAAAGCCCTATACCCCATTCCAGAGGATGCAAATTGATCATTCTCAAGTGCCAAGAAGTGGCAGATTCGAAAACGCCCTAGTGGAAGTGGTCATGACTGCCAGGACCACAGCTAAGAAACTACTGAGTGAGATAGTATGTAGATTTGGGGTCCCAGAGGTGATATTGAGAGATCAGGGACCAGCCTTAACAGCAACCCTTACAAAAGAGATTTGGGCAGCACTGGGGGTTCAGTTGGCACTACACATCCCATACCACCCTCAAAGTAGCGGAAAGGTAGAAAGGATGAATGGGACACTAAAAACAGGATGTTAAAGATGGCCCAAGAGACTTACATGAGTTGGCCAGACAGTTAGCCCATTGCCCTGTTCAGTGTCAGACACACCCCCGGGGGAAACATGCCCTATCCCCTTATGAAATTTTGTTTGGTTCAGCTCCCAGACTTGATTGTTACTTTCCACAACAGTTACAGTTGCAGTCTGATGTGTTGACTAATTATGTAACCACATTATCACGAGAATTAACCTGAATGCATGTCCAGGTGTTTTCTTCCATTCCAGATCCTGAATTAGATACAGGAACACACCAACTACTGCCTGGAGATCCTTGAGCCAAGTTATGATGGTCCATTCCAAGTTTGGCTGACCACAGCCACCTCAATCAAGTTGGCCAAGAAGAACACCTGAATGCACGCTTATCACTGCAGGAGAGCGTGTTTTCGGGTGCTGCATATCCTTTTTCTGTTTGATCTAGAGGGAATCTGGATCAGTGAATGTGCCCTTGCAAAGGTCATTATGCCCCCCCCATATCCTAACCGAAGATACCCCTGATACATACACTGACCCAGCACACAGTCAGAGGAGGAAGCGAGCAGCTCTCTCCGGAAGCTTTGATTCTCATGTATACATAGATGTCATAAGGGTTACAAGGGGGGTCCCTGATGAATTTAAAGCCAGGGACCAGGTAAAAGCTGGTTTTGAGTCTTTGATCCCCATAACAACTGTCAGCAAGAATGTAGATTGGATTAACTACATGTCATGGTTATGCAATAGAGTTTGTCGATCAGCATACCTGTCTCCATGTGTTCATCTCTAGAGACCAGCTGACCCTCACCTGACTGCTTTGTAACCTCTCCTCTAAGCATGGCCCCACCCCAGGCCCTATCAGGGAACCCTATATTAACCTGTGCACTGCAAGCCAGCAGTGCTGATCAACCATTGTGTGTTAGCCTATGTGTGTACTTGCTGTGTTTCATACATCTGATTCCTGTTATCGACTTTGGCGTGTTCCCGACCATCCCTGTTTGCCTATGACCCTGATGTTCCAGCCTGCTGCCTCCTTCCTCTTCTCCTGTAGTCTACCGTGAGCATGAGCTGTGAGACCCTGGGGGCCACGACCTGGAGCCAGACTGCAGCGCAGTCCATCCTTACCATTAAAGGCTCTGGTGAACACCTGCTGGCTCTTAGACTCCGCGCCCTGGGGAATCTATGCTCTAGCTCCCAGTGGGATCTGTGTCAGTGATCCAGTAGACCTGCTTCCTGAACCTCCCAGGGTTTAAGCCGCAGCAGTCACCCGTAGGTTCCACTACCTTGCAGTGCACTCCTGATCCCAACGGTGTGCATCTGTCACCCAGCCTCTAGGTGACCTGACACTACACATATTATAACCAACAGAGATTTGTAAATTACACTAAAGATGCCCTCCAGGGAATTGCTGACCAGTTAGCCCCCACTTCCTACATGACATTCCAGGACCGGATGGCCTTAGACATGGTGCTAGCTGGGAAAGGAGGTGTTTTGTAAAATCATAGGAAAAAACGGGAACCTGTTGTACATACATTCCTGATAATACTGGCCCAAATGGTAAGGTTACTTTAGCTATAAAGAAATTAGAAGATCTGTCATTGGAGTTGAAGAAGAACTCAGGTATCACAGATCCATGGGATCAATACTTTAGCTGGATGAGTGGGTGGCAGAAGGTGCTCGCCCAGATAGGGGTAAGAGTATTAATAATCCTGGTTCTTTTAGCCCTGATTGTATGCTGTATTCTACCTTTCGTAAAAAGTTAATGAGCAAGGCTGTAGACAATAACACACCTACATTTCTCCACCAAGAAGAAGAGGACCTCCTTATGATGGAAGATGACAAACCCTTCACTCCTCTACAGTCACTCCCTGTCCATAACCTCACAATCCTATAGGGTTTTAGGGATAGATAGCGCCTGACTGCACCTCTCCAGCTGTATCAAGGAGGGAAGTGAACAGTTGCTGCCCAATTCTATATACAGCCTAAAAGAGTTGCTGAGGAGAAGGGCCAGGCCAAAGTGGGACCTTTAGTATTAGGGACAGAAAAGAGAAAATAGTCATTTTAGGGGGGATTGTGAAGGAATGTGATGTAGATAATAATAATAATAATCTGAAAATGTCTATTTTCTTATGTGTATACATATTTTTCTCCTTACTCATTATATAAGTATACAGGTTTGCTCTGTTCCTATATTTTTCTCAAAATGGCGGGTACCCCCTACATCCCACACATCAGAAGAACGCGGAACTGAAGATAAAACCAAGGACAGCCAAACCTCGTTATGAAGATTCTCCATCTTCTTTTCTATCTTAACCAATGAGATGTACCTATTAGACTAACATAGCAATGACGTATTTTTGTGTATAAAACATTAGCACCGCCTTGAATAAATCAGAAGTGTAAGAAGTAACGGAGCTGAGCGTGTCTCAGAGTGTTTACTTTTATATGCATGCATAGCCACACTTTCCAATTAGAGACAGCAGCAGATAACCTTGAGCTCGATTGGAGCTCTTAATCATTTCCATAACAGCACTCATACCTCACTGTGCTCCTACGATCACTGTCTCAACTCTAGTGACTCCGGAGCCAGGGCTGTACGAGAGTCTCCCTCTGCACGTCAGGCTCACTTCCAAGGTGTGTGTCAGTGGAGGAGCACAAGGTCTCTAACATCCACCAGCTCCATGATGTCATCATGGAGGAGGGGAAGAGGACTCCAGTGACAACCTGTGAAGCTCTGGTGACCTCCATGCCCAAGAGGGTTAAGGCAGTGCTGGAAAATAATGGTGGCCACACAAGATATTGACACTTTGGGCCCAATTTGGAGATTTTCACTTGGGGGTGTACTGATTTTTGTTGCCAGAGGTTTAGACATTAATGGCTGTGTGTTGAGTTATTTTGAGGGGACAGCAAATTTACACTGTTATACAAGCTGTACACTCACTACTTTACATTGTAGACAAGTGTCATTTCTTCAGTGTTGTCACATGAAAAGATAGAAGAAAAGATTTACACAAATGTCACTGAGGGGTGTACTTACTTTTGTCAGATACTATATGTGTATGTATGTATGTATGTATGTATGTATATATATAGCACTAACTCTCGGTGGAGCTGCTGGTTTAAGCGGGTCTGTTACCTTCACTTTGCTTCCCTCTGTTTCACCGGCACCGGGTCTAGGGGTTCCGTTGAGTTTACTTCTGGACGACACACGCACCAACACTGGAGTACGTTTTCAATGCTTTATTAAAACAGTCAAACTTTAGGAAATAGCAGGAAAGAGACGAAAAAGGAAACCTTCAGGAGAAACTCAAATATCTTCTTACAAGATCTTAGCGACAAATGTCCCGGTAGAATTCAGATAATTATGTGGAATGCGTTCCCCTCATGGGACACACATTTTTTGCTCGTCTGGATAGGCCTCTCTCACTGGTCTAGCAGCCAGTACGCAGCACGAATCTTAAGTCTCTGCCACAGACTTATTTGGGGGGGTAAATCTGCACGATCCTCTGCCACAGGATGTATCAGATCTTCTGAAGTGAACAGTCAGTCACAGTGCCTGAACCTTTAAGCTGAACCGGTGACACTATGCTGTATAATTACTTCTTTTGGATACGTCCTGCAACCGAGTCACCAGGCCCCTCTATAGAGCAGCACGCTGCGTGATCTCTCCAAGACGGGTCCTCTCCTGGGATCTCCTCGGTCATCCAGCTTCGTCACACAGGACCAACAGCTCAGGACCATTCCTCGGCCGCGGTGGTAGGCCCCAGACAAGCCTCTGGACCCACCCCTGCACCGCAGCATCGTGGGCCTTCCGATCGGAGGACCACAAGGTAGCTCCTTAACGCATACCTGTCGGCCAGGAGGGCCAGCAGGTGGCTGAAAAATGACCCTAAAACATGGCGTCTATCCCATAAATACCCCCTTTCCAGAATGCAACTCAGAGGACCACCTCCACCGAGCTTGTCTCCGAGACAGAGGAGCATCCATACACTTTGACACGTTGCCTTTCCAACACTGACCAGTGGTAACTGCGACACCCACCGGTCAGCACGGAAGCACACACAACGTCAGCCAAGCTGGAACAGAGGGGAACTTTTAACCTTCCTAACACCCAATTTACTAAATTTACCTAATCAGCGGTAGATTGTAAATCTACCAGCACTACATATATATGTGTGATCAGTGTCGCAGGGCTTTTTTTCTCAGAGAATAGGTGCAGGAACTCACCCTCCCCACCCAACTCCCCGCCCCCAACCACGCAAAAACTCCGCCCCCAGCCACACCTTGTTTAGAGGGGAGAAGTACTGCGGCATCAAATAACTGTAATAAGTTAAGGATTAGAACTGCATATCACACAAGACACGTGGTTCAGGAATGTGTATTGTGCAGTGGTGAGTATCATACAAGGCACAGAAAAAAATCAGCAAAAAGGACATTACATTACATTCAATCCAAAGTATCCCTTGTGCTCAGGTATATGCAGCATATAGACCTGTGTACAGAGTTCAGGGATCGGGAATATGTAACAGAGGGTATCACACAGAGTGCAGTGGTAAAACGTATGTAATATGCAGACCAGCATACAGAATGCAGGGCTCAGGAGTATGTAACGCAAAACCCATTGTACAGAATACAGCATGCAGTAGTACCATCCCGAGGCCTTTAATATGTGACATACAGCCATGCATTACATAGTCTTGCTCAATGAACTCTGCATGTGTTACTGTCCCCCATCCCTGGTCTTCCCCAAACAAAAATCCCCCTTCCCCAAATATCCTACCACTGTGCCCCTCTTCCACAGTTCACCTTTGCACCTCCCCATGAACATCTCACTTCTGCACCCCTACAACCAAAGCTTACACCCCCAGTCCACAACTTACCTCTGCATCCCATCCACATATTATCTCTGCACCCCCATCTAAAGCTCACCCTAATCCACAGCTCTCACCTTTGCCACCCCGCCATGTTTCACTTCTGCACCCCCCAGCTTCCCCATGGCTCTCACCTCTGCACAACCTGCCCCACCCACCATAGCTCTCACTTTGCACAATCTGCCTTCTGCAGCTCTCCCCTCTGCACAGAGCTCCCTCTTCGCAGTTCTCCTCTCCCTCTGCACAAATCCACCCCCATCCACACTTTCCCAGTTCTCCTCACTGCACACATCCCCCAAGCTCTCCTTCATGTACAAATCCCCCCCAGATCCCCTCTCTGCACACATCCCCCCTAGATCCCCTCTCTGCTCACATCCCCCCCAGATCCCCTCTCTGCTTACATCCACCCCAGATCCCCTCTCTGCACACATCCCCCCAGATCTCCTCTCTCCACACTTCCCCCCAGATCCCCTCTCTGCACACAAACCCCCCAGATCCCCTCTCTGCACACATCCCCCCCAGATCCCCTCTCTGCACACATCCCCCCAGATCTCCTCTCTCCACACTTCCCCCCAGATCCCCTCTCTGCACACAAACCCCCCAGATCTCCTCTCTCCACACTTCCCCCCAGATCACCTCTCTGCTCACATGCCCCCCAGATCCCCTCTCTGCACACATCCCCCCAGATCTCCTCTCTGCTCACATCCCCCCCAGATCCCCTCTCTGCTCACATCCCCTCCAGATCCCCTCTCTGCACACAACCCCCCCAGATCCCCTCTCTGCACACATCCCCCCAGATCTCCTCTCTGCTCACATCCCCCCCAGATCCCCTCTCTGCTCACATCCCCTCCAGATCCCCTCTCTGCACACAACCCCCCCAGATCCCCTCTCTGCACACATCCCCCCCAGATCCCCTCTCTGCACACATACCCCCAGATCTCCTCTCTGCACACTTCCCCCCAGATCCCCTCTCTGCACACATCCCCCCCAGATCCCCTCTCTGCACACATCCCCTCTCTGCACACATCCCCCCAGATCCCCTCTCTGCTCACATCCCCCCCAGATCCCCTCTCTGCTCACATCCCCCCCCAGATCCCCTCTCTGCACACATCCCCCCAGATCCCCTCTCTGCTCACATCCCCCCCAGATCCCCTCTCTGCTCACATCCCCCCAGATCCCCTCTCTGCACACATCCCCCCAGATCCCCTCTCTGCTCACATCCCCCCCAGATCCCCTCTCTGCACACATCCCCTCTCTGCACACATCCCCCCAGATCCCCTCTCTGCTCACATCCCCCCCAGATCCCCTCTCTGCTCACATCCCCCCCCAGATCCCCTCTCTGCTCACATCCCCCCAGATCCCCTCTCTGCACACATCCCCCCAGATCCCCTCTCTGCACACATCCCCCCCAGATCCCCTCTCTGCACACATCCCCCCAGATCCCCTCTCTGCACACTTCCCCCCAGATCCCCTCTCTGCTCACATCCCCCCCAGATCCCCTCTCTACACACATCCCCCAGATCCCCTCTCTGCACACATCCCCCCCAGATCCCCTCTCTGCTCACATCCCCCCCAGATCCCCTCTCTGCACACATCCCCCCCAGATCCCCTCTCTGCACACATCCCCTCTCTGCACACATCCCCCCAGATCCCCTCTCTGCTCACATCCCCCCCAGATCCCCTCTCTGCACACATCCCCCCAGATCCCCTCTCTGCTCACATCCCCCCCAGATCCCCTCCCTGCTCACATCCCCCCCAGATCCCCTCTCTGCTCACATCCCCCCCAGATCCCCTCTCTGCTCACATCCCCCCAGATCCCCTCTCTGCTCACATGCCCCCCAGATCCCCTCTCTGCACACATCCCCTCTCTGCACACATCTCCCCCAGATCCGCTCTCTGCTCACATCCCCCCCAGATCCGCTCTCTACACACATCCCCTCTCTGCACACATCTCCCCAGATCCCCTCTCTGCACACATCCCCCCAGATCCCCTCTCTGCGCACAACCCCCCCAGATCCCCTCTCTGCACACATCCCCCCCAGATCCCCTCTCTGCACACATCCCCCCAGATCCCCTCTCTGCACACATCCCCCCCAGATCCCCTCTCTGCACACATCCCCCCCAGATCCCCTCTCTGCACACATCTCCCCCCAGATCCCCTCTCTGCACACATCCCCTCAGATCCCCTCTCTGCACACTTCCCCCCCAGATCCCCTCTCTGCACACATCCCCTCAGATCCCCTCTCTGCACACATCCCCCCCAGATCCCCTCTCTGCACACATCCCCTCAGATCCCCTCTCTGCACACATCCCCCCAGATCCCCTCTCTGCACACATCCCCCCCAGATCCCCTCTCTGCACACATCCCCTCAGATCCCCTCTCTGCACACTTCCCCCCAGATTCCCTCTCTGCTCACATCCCCCCCAGATCCCCTCTCTGCTCACATCCCCTCAGATCCCCTCTCTGCACACATACCCCCCAGATCCCCTCTCTGCACACATCCCCCCCAGATCCCCTCTCTGCACACATCCCCCCAGATCCCCTCTCTGCACACAACCCCCCCAGATCCCCTCTCTGCACACATCCCCCCCAGATCCCCTCTCTGCACACATCCCCCCAGATCTCCTCTCTGCTCACATCCCCCCCAGATCCCCTCTCTGCTCACTTCCCCCCCAGATCCCCTCTCTGCACACATCCCCCCCAGATCCCCTCTCTGCTCACATCTCCCCCCAGATCCCCTCTCTGCACACATCCCCCCAGATCCCCTCTCTGCACACATCTCCCCCAGATCCGCTCTCTGCTCACATCCCCCCAGATCCCCTCTCTGCTCACACCCCCCCCAGATCCCCTCTCTGCTCACATCCCCCCAGATCCCCTCTCTGCTCACATCCCCCCAGATCCCCTCTCTGCACACATCCCCCCCCCAGATCCCCTCTCTGCACACATCCCCCCAGATCCCCTCTCTGCTCACACCCCCCCCAGATCCCCTCTCTGCACACATCCCCCCAGATCCCCTCTCTGCTCACATCCCCCCAGATCCCCTCTCTGCACATATCCCCTCAGATCCCCTCTCTGCACACATCCCCCCCAGATCCCCTCTCTGCTCACATCCCCCCAGATCCCCTCTCTGCACACATCCCCCCCAGATCCCCTCTCTGCACACATCCCCTCAGATCCCCTCTCTGCACATATCCCCCCAGATCCCCTCTCTGCTCACATCCCCCCAGATCCCCTCTCTGCACACATCCCCCCCAGATCCCCTCTCTGCACACATCCCCCCCAGATCCCCTCTCTGCACACATCCCCCCAGATCCCCTCTCTGCACACATCCCCGCCAGATCCCCTCTCTGCACACATCCCCCCAGATCCCCTCTCTGCACACATCCCCCCCAGATCCCCTCTCTGCACACATCCCCCCCCAGATCCCCTCTCTGCACACATCCCCCCCAGATCCCCTCTCTACACACATCCCCCCAGATTCCCTCTCTACACACATCCCCCCAGATCCCCTCTCTGCACACATCCCCTCAGATCCCCTCTCTGCACACATCCCCCCCAGATCCCCTCTCTACACACATCCCCCCCCAGATCTCCTCTCTCCTCACATCCCCTCAGATCCCCTCTCTGCACACACCCCCCCCAGATCCCCTCTCTGCTCACATCCCCCCAGATCCCCTCTCTGCACACACCCCCCCCAGATCCCCTCTCTGCACACACCCCCCCCAGATCCCCTCTCTGCACATATCCCCTCAGATCCCCTCTCTGCACACATCCCCCCAGATCCCCTCTCTGCACACATCCCCCCAGATCCCCTCTCTGCACACATCCCCCCCAGATCCCCTCTCTGCACACATCCCCTCAGATCCCCTCTCTGCATACATCCCCCCCAGATCCCCTCTCTGCACACATCCCCCCCCAGATCCCCTCTCTGCACACATCCCCCCAGATCCCCTCTCTGCACACATCCCCCCCAGATCCCCTCTCTGCAAACATCCCCCCCAGATCCCCTCTCTGCACACATCTCCCCCCAGATCCCCTCTCTACACACATCTCCCCAGATCCCCTCTCTGCACACATCCCCCCAGATCCCCTCTCTGCACACATCCCCCCAGATCCCCTCTCTGCACACATCCCCCCAGATCCCCTCTCGGCACACATCCCCCCAGATCCCCTCTCTGCTCACATCCCCCCCAGATCCCCTCTCTACACACATCTCCCCAGATCCCCTCTCTGCACACATCCCCCCCAGATCCCCTCTCTGCTCACATCCCCCCCAGATCCCCTCTCTGCACACATCCCCCCAGATCCCCTCTCTGCTCACACCCCCCCCAGATCCCCTCTCTACACACATCCCCCCAGATCCCCTCTCTGCTCACATCCCCCCCAGATCCCCTCTCTACACACATCTCCCCAGATCCCCTCTCTGCACACATCCCCCCCAGATCCCCTCTCTGCTCACATCCCCCCCAGATCCCCTCTCTGCACACATCCCCCCAGATCCCCTCTCTGCTCACATCCCCCCAGATCCCCTCTCTGCACACATCCCCCCCAGATCCCCTCTCTGCACACAACCCCCCAGATCCCCTCTCTGCACACATCCCCCCCAGATCCCCTCTCTGCTCACATCCCCCCAGATCCCCTCTCTGCACACATCCCCCCCAGATCCCCTCTCTGCACACATCCCCCCAGATCCCCTCTCTGCTCACACCCCCCCCAGATCCCCTCTCTGCTCACATCCCCCCCAGATCCCCTCTCTGCACACATCCCCCCCAGATCCCCTCTCTGCACACAACCCCCCAGATCCCCTCTCTGCACACATCCCCCCCAGATCCCCTCTCTGCTCACATCCCCCCAGATCCCCTCTCTGCTCACATCCCCCCCCAGATCCCCTCTCTGCACACATCCCCCCCAGATCCCCTCTCTGCACACATCCCCCCAGATCCCCTCTCTGCACACATCTCTACAGATCCCCTCTCTGCACACATCCCCCCCAGATCCCCTCTCTGCACACATCCCCCCCAGATCCCCTCTCTGCACACATCCCCCCCAGATCCCCTCTCTGCACACATCCCCCCCAGATCCCCTCTCTGCACACATCCCCCCAGATCCCCTCTCTGCACACATCCCCCCAGATCCCCTCTCTGCACACATCCCCCCAGATCCCCTCTCTGCACACATCCCCCCAGATCCCCTCTCTGCTCACATCCCCCCCAGATCCCCTCTCTACACACATCTCCCCAGATCCCCTCTCTGCACACATCCCCCCCAGATCCCCTCTCTGCTCACATCCCCCCCAGATCCCCTCTCTGCACACATCCCCCCAGATCCCCTCTCTGCTCACACCCCCCCCAGATCCCCTCTCTGCTCACATCCCCCCAGATCCCCTCTCTGCACACATCCCCCCAGATCCCCTCTCTGCACACAACCCCCCAGATCCCCTCTCTGCACACATCCCCCCCAGATCCCCTCTCTGCTCACATCCCCCCAGATCCCCTCTCTGCACACATCCCCCCCAGATCCCCTCTCTGCACACATCCCCCCAGATCCCCTCTCTGCTCACACCCCCCCCAGATCCCCTCTCTGCTCACACCCCCCCCAGATCCCCTCTCTGCTCACATCCCCCCCAGATCCCCTCTCTGCACACATCCCCCCCAGATCCCCTCTCTGCACACAACCCCCCAGATCCCCTCTCTGCACACATCCCCCCCAGATCCCCTCTCTGCTCACATCCCCCCAGATCCCCTCTCTGCACACATCCCCCCCAGATCCCCTCTCTGCTCACATCCCCCCAGATCCCCTCTCTGCTCACATCCCCCCCCAGATCCCCTCTCTGCACACAACCCCCCAGATCCCCTCTCTGCACACATCCCCCCCAGATCCCCTCTCTGCTCACATCCCCCCAGATCCCCTCTCTGCACACATCCCCCCCAGATCCCCTCTCTGCACACATCCCCCCAGATCCCCTCTCTGCTCACACCCCCCCAGATCCCCTCTCTGCTCACACCCCCCCCAGATCCCCTCTCTGCTCACATCCCCCCCAGATCCCCTCTCTGCACACATCCCCCCCAGATCCCCTCTCTGCACACAACCCCCCAGATCCCCTCTCTGCACACATCCCCCCCAGATCCCCTCTCTGCTCACATCCCCCCAGATCCCCTCTCTGCTCACATCCCCCCCCAGATCCCCTCTCTGCACACATCCCCCCCAGATCCCCTCTCTGCACACATCCCCCCAGATCCCCTCTCTGCTCACATCCCCCCCAGATCCCCTCTCTACACACATCCCCCAGATCCCCTCTCTGCACACATCCCCCCAGATCCCCTCTCTGCACACATCCCCCCCAGATCCCCTCTCTGCACACATCCCCCCAGATCCCCTCTCTGCACACATCTCTACAGATCCCCTCTCTGCACACATCCCCCCCAGATCCCCTCTCTGCACACATCCCCCCAGATCCCCTCTCTGCACACATCCCCCCAGATCCCCTCTCTACACACATCCCCCCCAGATCCCCTCTCTGCTCACATCCCCCCAGATCCCCTCTCTGCTCACATCCCCCCAGATCCCCTCTCTGCACACATCCCCCCCAGATCCCCTCTCTGCACACATCCCCCCCAGATCCCCTCTCTGCACACATCCCCCCCAGATCCCCTCTCTGCTCACATCCCCCCAGATCCCCTCTCTGCTCACATCCCCCCAGATCCCCTCTCTGCACACATCCCCCCCAGATCCCCTCTCTGCACACATCCCCCCCAAATCCCCTCTCTGCACACATCCCCCCAGATCCCCTCTCTCCTCACATCCCCCCCCCAGATCCCCTCTCTGCACACATCCCCCCCAGATCCCCTCTCTGCTCACATCCCCCCAGATCCCCTCTCTGCACACATCCCCCCCAGATCCCCTCTCTGCACACATCCCCCCAGATCCCCTCTCTGCTCACATCCCCCCCAAATCCCCTCTTTGCACACATCTCCCCCAGATCCGCTCTCTACACACATCCCCTCTCTGCACACATCTCCCCAGATCCCCTCTCTGCACACATCCCCCCAGATCCCCTCTCTGCGCACAACCCCCCCAGATCCCCTCTCTGCACACATCCCCCCCAGATCCCCTCTCTGCACACATCCCCCCAGATCCCCTCTCTGCACACATCCCCCCCAGATCCCCTCTCTGCACACATCCCCCCCAGATCCCCTCTCTGCACACATCTCCCCCCAGATCCCCTCTCTGCACACATCCCCTCAGATCCCCTCTCTGCACACTTCCCCCCCAGATCCCCTCTCTGCACACATCCCCTCAGATCCCCTCTCTGCACACATCCCCCCCAGATCCCCTCTCTGCACACATCCCCTCAGATCCCCTCTCTGCACACATCCCCCCAGATCCCCTCTCTGCACACATCCCCCCCAGATCCCCTCTCTGCACACATCCCCTCAGATCCCCTCTCTGCACACTTCCCCCCAGATTCCCTCTCTGCTCACATCCCCCCCAGATCCCCTCTCTGCTCACATCCCCTCAGATCCCCTCTCTGCACACATACCCCCCAGATCCCCTCTCTGCACACATCCCCCCCAGATCCCCTCTCTGCACACATCCCCCCAGATCCCCTCTCTGCACACAACCCCCCCAGATCCCCTCTCTGCACACATCCCCCCCAGATCCCCTCTCTGCACACATCCCCCCAGATCTCCTCTCTGCTCACATCCCCCCCAGATCCCCTCTCTGCTCACTTCCCCCCCAGATCCCCTCTCTGCACACATCCCCCCCAGATCCCCTCTCTGCTCACATCTCCCCCCAGATCCCCTCTCTGCACACATCCCCCCAGATCCCCTCTCTGCACACATCTCCCCCAGATCCGCTCTCTGCTCACATCCCCCCAGATCCCCTCTCTGCTCACACCCCCCCCAGATCCCCTCTCTGCTCACATCCCCCCAGATCCCCTCTCTGCTCACATCCCCCCAGATCCCCTCTCTGCACACATCCCCCCCCCAGATCCCCTCTCTGCACACATCCCCCCAGATCCCCTCTCTGCTCACACCCCCCCCAGATCCCCTCTCTGCACACATCCCCCCAGATCCCCTCTCTGCTCACATCCCCCCAGATCCCCTCTCTGCACATATCCCCTCAGATCCCCTCTCTGCACACATCCCCCCCAGATCCCCTCTCTGCTCACATCCCCCCAGATCCCCTCTCTGCACACATCCCCCCCAGATCCCCTCTCTGCACACATCCCCTCAGATCCCCTCTCTGCACATATCCCCCCAGATCCCCTCTCTGCTCACATCCCCCCAGATCCCCTCTCTGCACACATCCCCCCCAGATCCCCTCTCTGCACACATCCCCCCCAGATCCCCTCTCTGCACACATCCCCCCAGATCCCCTCTCTGCACACATCCCCGCCAGATCCCCTCTCTGCACACATCCCCCCAGATCCCCTCTCTGCACACATCCCCCCCAGATCCCCTCTCTGCACACATCCCCCCCCAGATCCCCTCTCTGCACACATCCCCCCCAGATCCCCTCTCTACACACATCCCCCCAGATTCCCTCTCTACACACATCCCCCCAGATCCCCTCTCTGCACACATCCCCTCAGATCCCCTCTCTGCACACATCCCCCCCAGATCCCCTCTCTACACACATCCCCCCCCAGATCTCCTCTCTCCTCACATCCCCTCAGATCCCCTCTCTGCACACACCCCCCCCAGATCCCCTCTCTGCTCACATCCCCCCAGATCCCCTCTCTGCACACACCCCCCCCAGATCCCCTCTCTGCACACACCCCCCCCAGATCCCCTCTCTGCACATATCCCCTCAGATCCCCTCTCTGCACACATCCCCCCAGATCCCCTCTCTGCACACATCCCCCCAGATCCCCTCTCTGCACACATCCCCCCCAGATCCCCTCTCTGCACACATCCCCTCAGATCCCCTCTCTGCATACATCCCCCCCAGATCCCCTCTCTGCACACATCCCCCCCCAGATCCCCTCTCTGCACACATCCCCCCAGATCCCCTCTCTGCACACATCCCCCCCAGATCCCCTCTCTGCAAACATCCCCCCCAGATCCCCTCTCTGCACACATCTCCCCCCAGATCCCCTCTCTACACACATCTCCCCAGATCCCCTCTCTGCACACATCCCCCCAGATCCCCTCTCTGCACACATCCCCCCAGATCCCCTCTCTGCACACATCCCCCCAGATCCCCTCTCGGCACACATCCCCCCAGATCCCCTCTCTGCTCACATCCCCCCCAGATCCCCTCTCTACACACATCTCCCCAGATCCCCTCTCTGCACACATCCCCCCCAGATCCCCTCTCTGCTCACATCCCCCCCAGATCCCCTCTCTGCACACATCCCCCCAGATCCCCTCTCTGCTCACACCCCCCCCAGATCCCCTCTCTACACACATCCCCCCAGATCCCCTCTCTGCTCACATCCCCCCCAGATCCCCTCTCTACACACATCTCCCCAGATCCCCTCTCTGCACACATCCCCCCCAGATCCCCTCTCTGCTCACATCCCCCCCAGATCCCCTCTCTGCACACATCCCCCCAGATCCCCTCTCTGCTCACATCCCCCCAGATCCCCTCTCTGCACACATCCCCCCCAGATCCCCTCTCTGCACACAACCCCCCAGATCCCCTCTCTGCACACATCCCCCCCAGATCCCCTCTCTGCTCACATCCCCCCAGATCCCCTCTCTGCACACATCCCCCCCAGATCCCCTCTCTGCACACATCCCCCCAGATCCCCTCTCTGCTCACACCCCCCCCAGATCCCCTCTCTGCTCACATCCCCCCCAGATCCCCTCTCTGCACACATCCCCCCCAGATCCCCTCTCTGCACACAACCCCCCAGATCCCCTCTCTGCACACATCCCCCCCAGATCCCCTCTCTGCTCACATCCCCCCAGATCCCCTCTCTGCTCACATCCCCCCCCAGATCCCCTCTCTGCACACATCCCCCCCAGATCCCCTCTCTGCACACATCCCCCCAGATCCCCTCTCTGCACACATCTCTACAGATCCCCTCTCTGCACACATCCCCCCCAGATCCCCTCTCTGCACACATCCCCCCCAGATCCCCTCTCTGCACACATCCCCCCCAGATCCCCTCTCTGCACACATCCCCCCCAGATCCCCTCTCTGCACACATCCCCCCAGATCCCCTCTCTGCACACATCCCCCCAGATCCCCTCTCTGCACACATCCCCCCAGATCCCCTCTCTGCACACATCCCCCCAGATCCCCTCTCTGCTCACATCCCCCCCAGATCCCCTCTCTACACACATCTCCCCAGATCCCCTCTCTGCACACATCCCCCCCAGATCCCCTCTCTGCTCACATCCCCCCCAGATCCCCTCTCTGCACACATCCCCCCAGATCCCCTCTCTGCTCACACCCCCCCCAGATCCCCTCTCTGCTCACATCCCCCCAGATCCCCTCTCTGCACACATCCCCCCAGATCCCCTCTCTGCACACAACCCCCCAGATCCCCTCTCTGCACACATCCCCCCCAGATCCCCTCTCTGCTCACATCCCCCCAGATCCCCTCTCTGCACACATCCCCCCCAGATCCCCTCTCTGCACACATCCCCCCAGATCCCCTCTCTGCTCACACCCCCCCCAGATCCCCTCTCTGCTCACACCCCCCCCAGATCCCCTCTCTGCTCACATCCCCCCCAGATCCCCTCTCTGCACACATCCCCCCCAGATCCCCTCTCTGCACACAACCCCCCAGATCCCCTC
This sequence comes from Lithobates clamitans, assembly GCA_037952925.1. Taxonomy (NCBI): domain Eukaryota; kingdom Metazoa; phylum Chordata; class Amphibia; order Anura; family Ranidae; genus Lithobates; species Lithobates clamitans. The sequence continues at coordinate 748,393 of JBBGZY010002456.1, forward strand.
TCTGCACACATCCCCCCCAGATCCCCTCTCTGCTCACATCCCCCCAGATCCCCTCTCTGCACACATCCCCCCCAGATCCCCTCTCTGCTCACATCCCCCCAGATCCCCTCTCTGCTCACATCCCCCCCCAGATCCCCTCTCTGCACACAACCCCCCAGATCCCCTCTCTGCACACATCCCCCCCAGATCCCCTCTCTGCTCACATCCCCCCAGATCCCCTCTCTGCACACATCCCCCCCAGATCCCCTCTCTGCACACATCCCCCCAGATCCCCTCTCTGCTCACACCCCCCCAGATCCCCTCTCTGCTCACACCCCCCCCAGATCCCCTCTCTGCTCACATCCCCCCCAGATCCCCTCTCTGCACACATCCCCCCCAGATCCCCTCTCTGCACACAACCCCCCAGATCCCCTCTCTGCACACATCCCCCCCAGATCCCCTCTCTGCTCACATCCCCCCAGATCCCCTCTCTGCTCACATCCCCCCCCAGATCCCCTCTCTGCACACATCCCCCCCAGATCCCCTCTCTGCACACATCCCCCCAGATCCCCTCTCTGCTCACATCCCCCCCAGATCCCCTCTCTACACACATCCCCCAGATCCCCTCTCTGCACACATCCCCCCAGATCCCCTCTCTGCACACATCCCCCCCAGATCCCCTCTCTGCACACATCCCCCCAGATCCCCTCTCTGCACACATCTCTACAGATCCCCTCTCTGCACACATCCCCCCCAGATCCCCTCTCTGCACACATCCCCCCAGATCCCCTCTCTGCTCACACCCCCCCAGATCCCCTCTCTGCACACATCCCCCCAGATCCCCTCTCTGCACACATCCCCCCAGATCCCCTCTCTACACACATCCCCCCCAGATCCCCTCTCTGCTCACATCCCCCCAGATCCCCTCTCTGCTCACATCCCCCCAGATCCCCTCTCTGCACACATCCCCCCCAGATCCCCTCTCTGCACACATCCCCCCCAGATCCCCTCTCTGCACACATCCCCCCCAGATCCCCTCTCTGCTCACATCCCCCCAGATCCCCTCTCTGCTCACATCCCCCCAGATCCCCTCTCTGCACACATCCCCCCCAGATCCCCTCTCTGCACACATCCCCCCCAAATCCCCTCTCTGCACACATCCCCCCAGATCCCCTCTCTCCTCACATCCCCCCCCAGATCCCCTCTCTGCACACATCCCCCCCAGATCCCCTCTCTGCTCACATCCCCCCAGATCCCCTCTCTGCACACATCCCCCCCAGATCCCCTCTCTGCACACATCCCCCCAGATCCCCTCTCTGCTCACATCCCCCCCAAATCCCCTCTTTGCACACATCTCCCCCAGATCCGCTCTCTGCTCACATCCCCCCAGATCCCCTCTCTGCACACATCCCTACAGATCCCCTCTCTGCTCACATCCCCCCCAAATCCCCTCTTTGCACACATCTCCCCCAGATCCCCTCTCTGCTCACATCCCCCCCAAATCCCCTCTTTGCACACATCTCCCCCAGATCCCCTCTCTGCACACATCCCCCCAGATCCCCTCTCTGCACACATCCCCCCAGATCCCCTCTCTGCACACATCCCCCCCCCAGATCCCCTCTCTGCACACATCCCCCCAGATCCCCTCTCTGCACACATCCCCCCAGATCCCCTCTCTGCACACATCCCCCACAGATCCCCTCTCTGCACACATCCCCCCAGATCCCCTCTCTGCTCACACCCCCCCCAGATCCCCTCTCTGCTCACATCCCCCCAGATCCCCTCTCTGCTCACACCCCCCACAGATCCCCTCTCTGCACATATCCCCCCAGATCCCCTCTCTGCTCACATCCCCCCAGATCCCCTCTCTGCACATATCCCCCCAGATCCCCTCTCTGCACATATCCCCCCAGATCCCCTCTCTGCACATATCCCCCCAGATCCCCTCTCTGCACATATCCCCTCAGATCCCCTCTCTGCACACATCCCCCCAGATCCCCTCTCTGCACACATCCCCCCCAGATCCCCTCTCTGCTCACATCCCCCCAGATCCCCTCTCTGCTCACACCCCCCCCAGATCCCCTCTCTGCTCACATCCCCCCAGATCCCCTCTCTGCACACATCCCCCCCCCCCAGATCCCCTCTCTGCACACATCCCCCCCAGATCCCCTCTCTGCACACATCCCCCCAGATCCCCTCTCTGCACACATCCCCCCAGATCCCCTCTCTGCACACATCCCCCCCCCAGATCCCCTCTCTGCACACATCCCCCCAGATCCCCTCTCTGCACACATCCCCCCCAGATCCCCTCTCTGCACACATCCCCCCAGATCCCCTCTCTGCACACATCCCCCCAGATCCCCTCTCTGCACACATCCCCCCCCCAGATCCCCTCTCTGCACACATCCCCCCAGATCCCCTCTCTGCTCACATCCCCCCAGATCCCCTCTCTGCACATATCCCCCCAGATCCCCTCTCTGCACACATCCCCCCCAGATCCCCTCTCTGCTCACATCCCCCCAGATCCCCTCTCTGCACACATCCCCCCCCCAGATCCCCTCTCTGCACACATCCCCCACAGATCCCCTCTCTGCTCACATCCCCCCAGATCCCCTCTCTGCACACATCCCCCCAGATCCCCTCTCTGCTCACACCCCCCCAGATCCCCTCTCTGCTCACATCCCCCCAGATCCCCTCTCTGCACACATCCCCCCAGATCCCCTCTCTGCTCACATCCCCCCAGATCCCCTCTCTGCACACATCCCCCCCAGATCCCCTCTCTGCACACATCCCCCCCAGATCCCCTCTCTGCTCACATCCCCCCAGATCCCCTCTCTGCACACAACCCCCCCAGATCCCCTCTCTGCTCACATCCCCCCAGATCCCCTCTCTCCTCACATCCCCCCCCCAGATCCCCTCTCTGCACACATCCCCCCCAGATCCCCTCTCTGCTCACATCCCCCCAGATCCCCTCTCTGCACACATCCCCCCCAGATCCCCTCTCTGCACACATCCCCCCAGATCCCCTCTCTGCACACATCCCCCCCAAATCCCCTCTTTGCACACATCTCCCCCAGATCCGCTCTCTGCTCACATCCCCCCAGATCCCCTCTCTGCACACATCCCTACAGATCCCCTCTCTGCTCACATCCCCCCCAAATCCCCTCTTTGCACACATCCCCCCAGATCCCCTCTCTGCACACATCCCCCCAGATCCCCTCTCTGCACACATCCCCCCAGATCCCCTCTCTGCACACATCCCCCCAGATCCCCTCTCTACACACATCCCCCCCCAGATCCCCTCTCTGCACACATCCCCCCAGATCCCCTCTCTGCACACCCCCCCCAGATCCCCTCTCTGCACACATCCCCTCTCTGCACACATCCCCCCCCCCAGATCCCCTCTCTGCACACATCCCCCCCAGATCCCCTCTCTGCACACATCCCCCCCAGATCCCCTCTCTGCACACATCCCCCCCCCAGATCCCCTCTCTGCACACATCCCCCCCAGATCCCCTCTCTGCACACATCCCCCCCAGATCCCCTCTCTGCACACATCCCCCCAGATCCCCTCTCTGCACACATCCCCCCCAGATCCCCTCTCTACACACATCCCCCCAGATCCCCTCTCTGCACACATCCCCCCCAGATCCCCTCTCTACACACATCCCCCCAGATCCCCTCTCTACACACATCCCCCCCAGATCCCCTCTCTGCACACATCCCCCCAGATCCCCTCTCTGCACACATCCCCCCCAGATCCCCTCTCTACACACATCCCCCCAGATCCCCTCTCTACACACATCCCCCCCAGATCCCCTCTCTGCACACATCCCCCCAGATCCCCTCTCTACACACATCCCCCCCAGATCCCCTCTCTGCACACATCCCCCCAGATCCCCTCTCTGCACACATCCCCCCCAGATCCCCTCTCTACACACATCCCCCCAGATCCCCTCTCTGCACACATCCCCTCAGATCCCCTCTCTGCACACATCCCCCCAGATCCCCTCTCTGCACACATCCCCCCCCAGATCCCCTCTCTGCACACATCCCCTCAGATCCCCTCTCTGCACACATCCCCCCCCAGATCCCCTCTCTGCACACATCCCCTCAGATCCCCTCTCTGCACACATCCCCTCAGATCCCCTCTCTGCTCACATCCCCCCCAGATCCCCTCTCTGCACACATCCCCCCCAGATCCCCTCTCTGCTCACATCCCCCCCAGATCCCCTCTCTGCACACATCCCCCCCCAGATCCCCTCTCTGCACACATCCCCCCAGATCCCCTCTCTGCACACATCCCCCCCAGATCCCCTCTCTGCACACATCCCCCCCCAGATCCCCTCTCTGCACACATCCCCCCCCAGATCCCCTCTCTGCAGACATCCCCTCAGATCCCCTCTCTGCACACATACCCCCCAGATCCCCTCTCTGCACACATCCCCCCCCCAGATCCCCTCTCTGCACACATCCCCCCAGATCCCCTCTCTGCTCACATCCCCCCAGATCCCCTCTCTGCTCACATCCCCCCAGATCCCCTCTCTGCACACATCCCCTCAGATCCCCTCTCTGCACACATCCCCCCAGATCCCCTCTCTGCTCACATCCCCCCAGATCCCCTCTCTGCTCACATCCCCCCAGATCCCCTCTCTGCTCACATCCCCCCCAGATCCCCTCTCTGCACACATCCCCTCAGATCCCCTCTCTGCACACATCCCCTCAGATCCCCTCTCTGCACACATCCCCCCCAGATCCCCTCTCTGCACACATCCCCCCCCAGATCCCCTCTCTACACACTTCCCCCAGATCCCCTCTCTGCACACATCCCCCACAGATCCCCTCTCTGCACACATCCCCCCAGATCCCCTCTCTGCACACATCCCCCCAGATCCCCTCTCTGCTCACATCCCCCCAGATCCCCTCTCTGCTCACATCCCCCCAGATCCCCTCTCTGCTCACATCCCCCCCAGATCCCCTCTCTGCTCACATCCCCCCCAGATCCCCTCTCTGCACACATCCCCTCAGATCCCCTCTCTGCACACATCCCCCCAGATCCCCTCTCTGCTCACATCCCCCCAGATCCCCTCTCTGCTCACATCCCCCCAGATCCCCTCTCTGCTCACATCCCCCCAGATCCCCTCTCTGCACACATCCCCTCAGATTCCCTCTCTGCTCACATCCCCCCCAGATCCCCTCTCTGCTCACATCCCCTCAGATCCCCTCTCTGCACACATCCCCCCAGATCCCCTCTCTGCACACAACCCCCCCAGATCCCCTCTCTGCACACATCCCCCCCAGATCCCCTCTCTGCTCACATCCCCCCCAGATCCCCTCTCTGCACACATCCCCCCCAGATCCCCTCTCTGCACACATCCCCCCCAGATCCCCTCTCTGCACACATCCCCCCCAGATCCCCGCTCTGCACACATCCCCCCAGATCCCCTCTCTGCACACATCCCCCCCCAGATCCCCTCTCTGCACACATCCCCCCCCAGATCCCCTCTCTGCACACATCCCCCCAGATCCCCTCTCTGCTCACATCCCCCCAGATCCCCTCTCTGCACACATCCCCCCAGATCCCCTCTCTGCACACATCCCCCCCAGATCCCCTCTCTGCACACATCTCCCCCAGATCCGCTCTCTGCACACATCCCCCCCAGATCCCCTCTCTGCACACATCCCCCCCAGATCCCCTCTCTGCACACATCTCCCCCAGATCCGCTCTCTGCTCACATCCCCCCAGATCCCCTCTCTGCACACATCCCCCCCAGATCCCCTCTCTGCACACATCCCCCCCAGATCCCCTCTCTGCTCACATCCCCCCCAGATCCCCTCTCTGCACACATCCCCCCCAGATCCCCTCTCTGCACACATCCCCCCAGATCCCCTCTCTGCTCACATCCCCCCAGATCCCCTCTCTGCTCACATCCACCCCAGATCCCCTCTCTGCACACATCTCCCCCAGATCCGCTCTCTGCACACACCCCCCCAGATCCCCTCTCTGCACACATTCCCCCCAGATCCCCTCTCTGCACACATCCCCCCAGATCCCCTCTCTGCACACATCCCCCCAGATCCCCTCTCTGCACACATCCCCCCCCAGATCCCCTCTCTGCACACATCCCCCCAGATCCCCTCTCTGCACACATCCCCCCAGATCCCCTCTCTGCACACATCCCCCCCAGATCCACTCTCTGCACACATCCCCCCCAGATCCCCTCTCTACACACATCCCCCCAGATCCCCTCTCTGCACACATCCCCCCCAGATCCCCTCTCTGCACACATCCCCCCCAGATCCCCTCTCTGCTCACATCTCCCCCCAGATCCCCTCTCTGCACACATCCCCCCAGATCCCCTCTCTGCACACATCCCCCCAGATCCCCTCTCTGCACACATCTCCCCCCAGATCCCCTCTCTGCTCACATCCCCCCAGATCCCCTCTCTGCTCACACCCCCCAGATCCCCTCTCTGCTCACATCCCCCCAGATCCCCTCTCTGCACATATCCCCCCAGATCCCCTCTCTGCACACATCCCCCCAGATCCCCTCTCTGCACACATCTCCCCCCAGATCCCCTCTCTGCTCACATCCCCCCAGATCCCCTCTCTGCACACATCCCCCCAGATCCCCTCTCTGCTCACACCCCCCAGATCCCCTCTCTGCTCACATCCCCCCAGATCCCCTCTCTGCACATATCCCCCCAGATCCCCTCTCTGCACACATCCCCCCCCCAGATCCCCTCTCTGCACACATCCCCCCCCCAGATCCCCTCTCTGCTCACATCCCCCCAGATCCCCTCTCTGCACATATCCCCCCAGATCCCCTCTCTGCACACATCCCCCCCCCAGATCCCCTCTCTGCACACATCCCCCCCCCAGATCCCCTCTCTGCTCACATCCCCCCAGATCCCCTCTCTGCTCACATCCCCCCAGATCCCCTCTCTGCACATATCCCCCCAGATCCCCTCTCTGCACACATCCCCCCCCCAGATCCCCTCTCTGCACACATCCCCCCAGATCCCCTCTCTGCTCACACCCCCTCAGATCCCCTCTCTGCACACATCCCCCCCAGATCCCCTCTCTGCACACATCCCCCCCAGATCCCCTCTCTGCACACATCCCCCCCCAGATCCCCTCTCTGCACACATCCCCCCCAGATCCCCTCTCTACACACATCCCCCCAGATCCCCTCTCTGCACACATCCCCCCCAGATCCCCTCTCTGCACACATCCCCCCCCAGATCCCCTCTCTGCACACATCCCCCCCAGATCCCCTCTCTACACACATCCCCCCAGATTCCCTCTCTACACACATCCCCCCAGATCCCCTCTCTGCTCACATCCCCCCCAGATCCCCTCTCTGCACACATCCCCCCCCAGATCCCCTCTCTGCACACATCCCCCCCCAGATCCCCTCTCTGCACACATCCCCCCCAGATCCCCTCTCTGCACACATCCCCCCAGATCCCCTCTCTGCACACATCCCCCCAGATCCCCTCTCTGCTCACATCCACCCCAGATCCCCTCTCTGCACACATCTCCCCCAGATCCGCTCTCTGCACACACCCCCCCAGATCCCCTCTCTGCACACATCCCCCCCCAGATCCCCTCTCTGCACACATCCCCCCAGATCCCCTCTCTGCACACATCCCCCCAGATCCCCTCTCTGCACACATCCCCCCCAGATCCACTCTCTGCACACATCCCCCCCAGATCCCCTCTCTACACACATCCCCCCAGATCCCCTCTCTGCACACATCCCCCCCAGATCCCCTCTCTGCACACATCCCCCCCAGATCCCCTCTCTGCTCACATCTCCCCCCAGATCCCCTCTCTGCACACATCCCCCCAGATCCCCTCTCTGCACACATCCCCCCCAGATCCCCTCTCTGCACACATCCCCCCCCAGATCCCCTCTCTGCACACATCCCCCCCCAGATCCCCTCTCTGCACACATCCCCCCAGATCCCCTCTCTGCACACATCCCCTCAGATCCCCTCTCTGCACACATCCCCCCCCAGATCCCCTCTCTGCACACATCCCCCCCCAGATCCCCTCTCTGCACACATCCCCCCAGATCCCCTCTCTGCACACATCCCCTCAGATCCCCTCTCTGCACACATCTCCCCTCTCTGCACACATCCCCCCCAGATCCCCTCTCTGCACACATCCCCCCCCAGATCCCCTCTCTGCACACATCCCCCCCCAGATCCCCTCTCTGCACACATCCCCCCAGATCCCCTCTCTGCACACATCCCCCCAGATCCCCTCTCTGCACACATCCCCCCCAGATCCCCTCTCTGCACACATCCCCCCCCAGATCCCCTCTCTGCTCACATCCCCCCAGATCCCCTCTCTGCTCACATCCCCCCCAGATCCCCTCTCTGCACACATCCCCCCCCAGATCCCCTCTCTGCACACATCCCCCCCAGATCCCCTCTCTGCACACATCCCCCCCAGATCCCCTCTCTGCACACATCCCCCCCAGATCCCCTCTCTGCTCACATCTCCCCCCAGATCCCCTCTCTGCACACATCCCCCCAGATCCCCTCTCTGCACACATCCCCCCAGATCCCCTCTCTGCACACATCCCCCCAGATCCCCTCTCTGCTCACATCCCCCCAGATCCCCTCTCTGCACACATCCCCCCAGATCCCCTCTCTGCACACATCCCCCCAGATCCCCTCTCTGCACACATCCCCCCAGATCCGCTCTCTGCTCACATCCCCCCAGATCCCCTCTCTGCACACATCCCCCCAGATCCCCTCTCTGCTCACACCCCCCAGATCCCCTCTCTGCACACATCCCCCCAGATCCCCTCTCTGCTCACATCCCCCCAGATCCCCTCTCTGCACACATCCCCCCAGATCCCCTCTCTGCTCACACCCCCCCCAGATCCCCTCTCTGCACACATCCCCCCAGATCCCCTCTCTGCTCACATCCCCCCAGATCCCCTCTCTGCACATATCCCCTCAGATCCCCTCTCTGCACATATCCCCCCAGATCCCCTCTCTACACACATCCCCCCAGATCCCCTCTCTGCACACATCCCCCCCAGATCCCCTCTCTGCACACATCCCCCCCCAGATCCCCTCTCTGCACACATCCCCCCCAGATCCCCTCTCTACACACATCCCCCCAGATTCCCTCTCTACACACATCCCCCCCAGATCCCCTCTCTGCTCACATCCCCCCCAGATCCCCTCTCTGCACACATCCCCCCAGATCCCCTCTCTGCACACATCCCCCCCCAGATCCCCTCTCTGCACACATCCCCTCAGATCCCCTCTCTGCACACATCCCCTCAGATCCCCTCTCTGCACACATCCCCCCCAGATCCCCTCTCTACACACATCCCCCCCAGATCCCCTCTCTGCACACATCCCCCCCAGATCCCCTCTCTGCTCACATCCCCCCCAGATCCCCTCTCTGCACATATCCCCTCAGATCCCCTCTCTGCACACATCCCCCCAGATCCCCTCTCTGCACACATCCCCCCAGATCCCCTCTCTGCACACATCCCCCCCAGATCCCCTCTCTGCACACATCCCCCCCCAGATCCCCTCTCTGCACACATCCCCCCAGATCCCCTCTCTGCACACATCCCCCCCAGATCCCCTCTCTGCAAACATCCCCCCCAGATCCCCTCTCTGCACACATCCCCCCCAGATCCCCTCTCTACACACATCTCCCCAGATCCCCTCTCTGCACACATCCCCCCAGATCCCCTCTCTGCTCACATCCCCCCAGATCCCCTCTCTACACACATCTCCCCAGATCCCCTCTCTGCACACATCCCCCCCAGATCCCCTCTCTGCTCACATCCCCCCCAGATCCCCTCTCTGCACACATCCCCCCAGATCCCCTCTCTGCTCACACCCCCCCCAGATCCCCTCTCTGCTCACATCCCCCCCAGATCCCCTCTCTGCACACATCCCCCCCAGATCCCCTCTCTGCACACATCCCCCCAGATCCCCTCTCTGCTCACATCCCCCCAAGATCCCCTCTCTGCTCACATCCCCCCCAGATCCCCTCTCTGCTCACATCCCCCCCCAGATCCCCTCTCTGCACACATCCCCCCCCAGATCCCCTCTCTGCACACATCCCCCCAGATCCCCTCTCTGCACACATCTCTACAGATCCCCTCTCTGCACACATCCCCCCAGATCCCCTCTCTGCACACATCCCCCCAGATCCCCTCTCTGCACACATCCCCCCCAGATCCCCTCTCTGCACACATCCCCCCAGATCCCCTCTCTGCACACATCCCCCCCAGATCCCCTCTCTGCTCACATCCCCCCAGATCCCCTCTCTGCACACATCCCCCAGATCCCCTCTCTGCACACATCCCCCCAGATCCCCTCTCTGCACAATCTCCCCAGATCCGCTCTCTGCTCACATCCCCCCAGATGCCCTCTCTGCACACATCCCCTCAGATCCCCTCTCTGCACACATCCCCCCCAGATCCCCTCTCTGCACACATCCCCCCAGATCCCCTCTCTGCACACATCCCCCCAGATCCCCTCTCTGCTCACATCCCCCCAGATCCCCTCTCTGCTCACACCCCCCCCAGATCCCTCTCTGCACACATCCCCCCCAGATCCCCTCTCTGCTCACATCCCCCCAGATCCCCTCTCTGCACATATCCCCTCAGATCCCCTCTCTGCACACATCCCCCCAGATCCCCTCTCTGCACACATCCCCCCCAGATCCCCTCTCTACACACATCCCCCCAGATCCCCTCTCTGCACACATCCCCCCCCAGATCCCCTCTCTGCACACATCCCCCCCAGATCCCCTCTCTGCACACATCCCCCACAGATCCCCTCTCTGCACATATCCCCTCAGATCCCCTCTCTGCACACATCCCCCCAGATCCCCTCTCTGCACACATCCCCCCAGATCCCCTCTCTACACACATCCCCCCAGATCCCCTCTCTGCACACATCCCCCCCCAGATCCCCTCTCTGCACACATCCCCCCCAGATCCCCTCTCTGCACACATCCCCCCCCAGATCCCCTCTCTACACACATCCCCCCAGATTCCCTCTCTACACACATCCCCCCAGATCCCCTCTCTGCTCACATCCCCCCCAGATCCCCTCTCTGCACACATCCCCCCCCAGATCCCCTCTCTGCACACATCCCCTCAGATCCCCTCTCTGCACACATCCCCTCAGATCCCCTCTCTGCACACATCCCCCCCAGATCCCCTCTCTGCACACATCCCCCCCAGATCCCCTCTCTACACACATCCCCCCCAGATCCCCTCTCTGCACACATCCCCCCCCAGATCCCCTCTCTGCTCACATCCCCCCAGATCCCCTCTCTGCACACATCCCCCCAGATCCCCTCTCTGCACACATCCCCCCCCAGATCCCCTCTCTGCTCACATCCCCCCCCAGATCCCCTCTCTGCACACATCTCCCCCAGATCCCCTCTCTGCACACATCCCCCCCAGATCCCCTCTCTGCACACATCCCCCAAGATCCCCTCTCTGCACACATCCCCCCCAGATCCCCTCTCTGCACACATCCCCCCAGATCCCCTCTCTGCTCACACCCCCCCAGATCCCCTCTCTGCACACATCCCCCCCAGATCCCCTCTCTGCACACATCCCCCCCCAGATCCCCTCTCTGCACACATCCCCCCAGATCCCCTCTCTGCACACATCCCCCCAGATCCCCTCTCTGCACACATCCCCCCCAGATCCCCTCTCTGCAAACATCCCCCCCAGATCCCCTCTCTGCACACATCCCCCCCCAGATCCCCTCTCTACACACATCTCCCCAGATCCCCTCTCTACACACATCCCCCCCAGATCCCCTCTCTGCTCACATCCCCCCAGATCCCCTCTCTGCACACATCCCCCCAGATCCCCTCTCTGCTCACACCCCCCCCAGATCCCCTCTCTGCTCACATCCCCCCCAGATCCCCTCTCTGCACACATCCCCCCCAGATCCCCTCTCTGCACACAACCCCCCAGATCCCCTCTCTGCACACATCCCCCCAGATCCCCTCTCTGCTCACATCCCCCCAGATCCCCTCTCTGCTCACATCCCCCCCAGATCCCCTCTCTGCACACATCCCCCCAGATCCCCTTTCTGCTCACATCCCCCCCAGATCCCCTCTCTGCACACATCCCCCCCCAGATCCCCTCTCTGCTCACATCCCCCCAGATCCCCTCTCTGCTCACATCCCCCCCCAGATCCCCTCTCTGCACACATCCCCCCAGATCCCCTCTCTGCACACATCCCCCCAGATCCCCTCTCTGCACACATCTCTACAGATTCCCCTCTCTGCACACATCCCCCCAGATCCCCTCTCTGCACACATCCCCCCAGATCCCCTCTCTGCACACATCCCCCATCTCTCCTCTCTGCACACATCCCCCCAGATCCCCTCTCTGCTCACATCCCCCCAGATCCCCTCTCTGCACACATCCCCCCAGATCCCCTCTCTGCACACATCCCCCCAGATCCCTCTCTGCTCACACCCCCCCCAGATCCCCTCTCTGCTCACATCCCCCCAGATCCCCTCTCTGCACACATCCCCTCAGATCCCCTCTCTGCACACATCCCCCCAGATCCCCTCTCTGCACACATCCCCCCAGATCCCCTCTCTGCACACATCCCCCCAGATCCCCTCTCTGCACACATCCCCCCCCAGATCCCCTCTCTGCACACATCCCCCCCAGATCCCCTCTCTGCACACATCTCCCCCAGATCCCCTCTCTGCACACATCCCCCCCAGATCCCCTCTCTGCACACATCCCCCCAGATCCCCTCTCTGCACACATCCCCCCCAGATCCCCTCTCTGCTCACATCCCCCCAGATCCCCTCTCTGCACACATCCCCCCAGATCCCCTCTCTGCACACATCCCCCCCAGATCCCCTCTCTGCACACATCCCTACAGATCCCCTCTCTGCACACATCCCCCCCCCAGATCCCCTCTCTGCACACATCCCCCCCAGATCCCTCTCTGCACACATCCCCCCCAGATCCCCTCTCTGCTCACATCCCCCCAGATCCCCTCTCTGCACACATCCCCCCCAGATCCCCTCTCTGCACACATCCCTACAGATCCCCTCTCTGCACACATCCCCCCCCAGATCCCCTCTCTGCACACATCCCCCCCCAGATCCCCTCTCTGCACACATCCCCCCAGATCCCCTCTCTGCTCACATCCCCCCAGATCTCCTCTCTGCACACATCCCCCCAGATCCCCTCTCTGCACACATCCCTACAGATCCCCTCTCTGCTCACATCCCCCCCAAATCCCCTCTTTGCACACATCTCCCCCAGATCCGCTCTCTGCTCACATCCCCCCCAAATCCCCTCTTTGCACACATCTCCCCCAGATCCCCTCTCTGCACACATCCCCCCCAGATCCCCTCTCTGCACACATCCCCCCAGATCCCCTCTCTGCACACATCCCCTCAGATCCCCTCTCTGCACACATCCCCCCCAGATCCCCTCTCTGCACACATCCCCCCAGATCCCCTCTCTGCACACATCCCCCCCCAGATCCCCTCTCTGCACACATTCCCCCAGATCCCCTCTCTGCACACATCCCCCCCAGATCTCCTCTCTGCACACATCCCCCCCAGATCCCCTCTCTGCACACATCCCCCCAGATCCCCTCTCTGCACACATCCCCCCAGATCCCCTCTCTGCTCACACCCCCCCCAGATCACCTCTCTGCTCACATCCCCCCAGATCCCCTCTCTGCTCACACCCCCCACAGATCCCCTCTCTGCACACATCCCCCCCAGATCCCCTCTCTGCACACATCTCCCCAGATCCCCTCTCTGCACATATCCCTCAGATCCCCTCTCTGCTCACATCCCCCCAGATCCCCTCTCTACACACATCTCCCCCAGATCCCCTCTCTGCACATATCCCCCCAGATCCCCTCTCTGCACATATCCCCTCAGATCCCCTCTCTGCACACATCCCCCCAGATCCCCTCTCTGCTCACAACCCCCCCCAGATCCCCTCTCTGCTCACATCCCCCCAGATCCCCTCTCTGCACACATCCCCCCCCCCAGATCTCCTCTCTGCACACATCCCCCCAGATCCCCTCTCTGCACACATCCCCCCCCCAGATCCCCTCTCTGCACACATCCCCCCAGATCCCCTCTCTGCTCACATCCCCCCAGATCCCCTCTCTGCACATATCCCCCCAGATCCCCTCTCTGCACATATCCCCCCAGATCCCCTCTCTGCACACATCCCCCCCAGATCCCTCTCTGCACACATCCCCTCAGATCCCCTCTCAGCACACATCCCCCCCCAGATCCCCTCTCTGCACATATCCCCCCAGATCCCCTCTCAGCACACATCCCCCCCAGATCCCCTCTCTGCTCACACTCCCCCCAGATCCCCTCTCTGCACACATCCCCCCCCAGATCCCCTCTCTGCACACATCCCCCCAGATCCCCTCTCTGCTCACATCCCCCCAGATCCCCTCTCTGCACATATCCCCCCAGATCCCTCTCTGCACACATCCCCCCCCAGATCCCCTCTCTGCACACATCCCCTCAGATCCCCTCTCAGCACACATCCCCCCCAGATCCCCTCTCTGCACACATCCCCTCAGATCCCCTCTCTGCACACATCCCCCCCAGATCCCCTCTCTGCTCACATCCCCCCAGATCCCCTTCTCTGCTCACATCCCCTCCAGATCCCCTCTCTACACACATCCCCCCAGATCCCCTCTCTGCACACATCCCCCCAGATCCCCTCTCTGCACACATACCCCCCAGATCCCCTCTCTGCTCACATCCCCCCAGATCCCCTCTCTGCTCACATCCCCCCAGATCCCCTCTCTGCACACATCCCCCCCAGATCCCCTCTCTGCTCACATCCCCCCAGATCCCCTCTCTGCTCACATCCCCTCCAGATCCCCTCTCTACACACATCCCCCCAGATCCCCTCTCTACACACATCCCCCCAGATCCCTTCTCTGCACACATCCCCCCCCAGATCCCCTCTCTGCACACATCCCCTCAGATCCCCTCTCAGCACACATCCCCCCAGATCCCCTCTCTGCACACATCCCCCCAGATCCCCTCTCTGCTCACATCCCCCACAGATCCCCTCTCTGCATACATCCCCCCAGATCCCCCTCTCTGCTCACATCCCCCCAGATCCCCTCTCTGCACATATCCCCTCAGATCCCCTCTCTGCACATATCCCCCCAGATCCCCTCTCTGCACACCCCCCCCCAGATCCCCTCTCTGCACACATCCCCCCAGATCCCCTCTCTGCTCACATCCCCCCCAGATCCCCTCTCTGCACACATCCCCCCAGATCCCCTCTCTGCACACATCCCCCCCAGATCCCCTCTCTGCACACATCCCCCCCAGATCCCCTCTCTGCACACATCCCCCCAGATCCCCTCTCTGCACACATCCCCCCAGATCCCCTCTCTGCACACATCCCCCCCAGATCCCCTCTCTGCTCACATCCCCCCAGATCCCCTCTCTGCACACATCCCCCCCAGATCCCCTCTCTGCACACATCCCCCCAGATCCCCTCTCTGCACACATCCCCCCAGATCCCCTCTCTGCACACATCCCCCCCAGATCCCCTCTCTGCACACATCCCCCCCAGATCCCCTCTCTGCACACATCCCCCCCAGATCCCCTCTCTGCACACATCCCCCCAGATCCCCTCTCTGCACACATCCCCCCCAGATCCCCTCTCTGCACATATCCCCCCCAGATCCCCTCTCTGCACACATCCCCCCCAGATCCCCTCTCTGCACATATCCCCCCAGATCCCCTCTCTGCACACATCCCCCCAGATCCCCTCTCTGCACACATCCCCCCAGATCCCCTCTCTGCACACATCCCCCCCAGATCCCCTCTCTGCACACATCCCCCCCAGATCCCCTCTCTGCACACATCCCCCCCAGATCCCCTCTCTGCACACATCCCCCCAGATCCCCTCTCTGCACACATCCCCCCCAGATCCCCTCTCTGCACACATCCCCCCCAGATCCCCTCTCTGCACATATCCCCCCAGATCCCCTCTCTGCACACATCCCCCCAGATCCCCTCTCTGCACACATCCCCCAGATCCCCTCTCTGCACACATCCCCCCCAGATCCCCTCTCTGCACACATCCCCCCAGATCCCCTCTCTGCACACATCCCCCAGATCCCCTCTCTGCTCACATCCCCCCCAGATCCCCTCTCTGCACACATCCCCCCCCAGATCCCCTCTCTGCACACATCCCCTCAGATTCCCCTCTCTGCACACATCCCCCCCCAGATCCCCTCTCTGCACACATCCCCCCAGATCCCCTCTCTGCACACATCCCCCCCAGATCCCCTCTCTGCACACATCCCCCCAGATCCCCTCTCTGCACACATCCCCCCAGATCCCCTCTCTGCTCACATCCCCCCCAGATCCCCTCTCTGCACACATCCCCCCCCAGATCCCCTCTCTGCACACATCCCCTCAGATTCCCTCTCTGCACACATCCCCCCCCCAGATCCCCTCTCTGCACACATCCCCCCAGATCCCCTCTCTGCTCACATCCCCCCCAGATCCCCTCTCTGCACACATCCCCCCAGATCCCCTCTCTGCTTACATCCCCCCCAGATCCCCTCTCTGCTCACATCCCCCCATCTCTCCTCTCTGCACACATCCCCCCAGATCCCCTCTCTGCTCACATCTCCCCCCAGATCCCCTCTCTGCACACATCCCCCCCAGATCCCCTCTCTGCTTACATCCCCCCCAGATCCCCTCTCTGCTCACATCCCCCCAGATCCCCTCTCTGCACACATCCCTACAGATCCCCTCTCTGCACACATCCCCCCAGATCCCCTCTCTGCACACATCCCTACAGATCCCTCTCTGCACACAACCCCCCCAGATCCCCTCTCTGCTCACATCCCCCCAGATCCCCTCTCTGCTCACAATCCCCCCCAGATCCCCTCTCTGCACACATCCCTACAGATCCCCTCTCTGCACACATCCCTACAGATCCCCTCTCTGCACACATCCCCCCCAGATCCCCTCCTCTGCACACATCCCCCCCCAGATCTCCTCTCTCCTCACATCCCCTCAGATCTCCTCTCTGCTAATCCCCCCTTTCACTGTTCCCTCTGCACAAATTGCTACCCGGTCTTCCTCTCAGTACATATTCCCCCTTCCCCACACCTTTTACAGTGCACTCCTCTGCACAACTTCAGGCTTTGACAATCCATAACCTCTTCCGATGGCCACCGGTCTCTCTGGTATGCACGGGCACACCTCCCAACATTTTGAGATGGGAATGAGGGACACCTACTAGCAAATGTATGTAGGCATAGGACACGCCCCTTGCCACACCCCCTTAACCACTTGAGGTCCGAGCCATGGCCGAATGACGGCTACAGCGCGGACCTCAATTTCCGGGAGACCGTCATGGGACGTCCTCCCCTGTGCGTGCTGTGATCACCGAGTCACGGAGACTCGGATGATCACAGATCCAAGTAAGGGGCCCCTTACTATGTGATCAGCTGTCAGCCAATGACAGCTGTTCACATGATGTAAACAAAAGCTCGGTGATTGTTTTCGTTTTCTCCTCACGCTGACAGTGCGAGGAGGAAAAAAAAGCCGATCACCGGCTTATGTCAAAGAGACATCGGTCCCGAAGAGGAAGGAGGCACATATGCCTCATCTGTGCCTGCAAGTGCCATCTGTCATTGTCACCTGCCAGTGCCCAGCAGTGCCACCTATCAATGCCCACCAGTGCTGCCATCAATCAGTGCCCATCACTACCACCTATTGGTGCCCATCACTTCCACCCATCAGTGCCCATCACTTCCACCCATCAGTGCCCATCACTACCACCTATTGGTGCCCATCAGTGCCGCCTCATCAGCGTACATCAACGAAGGAGAAAAATTACCTTTTTGCAAAATTTTATAACAAAATATAAAAAAAATATAATTTTTTTTTTTAAAAATTCTGTCTTCAAGTTTTTGAACAAAAACTAAAAACCGCAGAGGTGATCAAATACCATCAAAAGAAAGCTCTATTTGTGGGATGAAA
>JBBGZY010002457.1:0-47500 GCA_037952925.1 Lithobates clamitans
GGACATGCATGGAGATGTGGAAGGAATTTAGGATTGGTTGATAAAGGAGTTGAGGTCCCACTCCACGTTTAAACCTAATGGGAAATAGGACCTCAACTCCCATATCCAATAAGTCTCGAGGCGTGACACTCCTCGGAGGCGGGACTCTCCTCTCCAATGTGGGACAAATTTGTCGATCACCTGGAATAAAGTCCCGGTAGGGTCCTTTATTATGGTGTTCCAGATAATGACGGGGTACTGTATGTTTGTCCTTGCCTTTCTTGATACCTGCCACATGTTCATTAACTCGTATAGAGAAAGTTCTGATGGTACGCCCAACGTACTGTTTGTGGCAGGGGCATGTAATGAGGTAGACAATGTATTGTGATGTACAAGTTGTGAAGTGTTTCATCTGGTAAGTGAGGGAGGTGACTGTGGATTGGAAAGTGGTACTTTTTTGTCTGCCTCGAATGTTGTGTAGGCAGACATTGCATCCACAACATCGCCTTGAGGCGATTCAGTTCGCAATTGCAGCGCTTTACAAATCATTCATTCATTCATTCATTCAACCCTGACATTCCTGAAAAAATGAAACTCTTTTGGGGGGGTCTATTATATTCGGAGTAATCTGTCCTTGAATGGACCGTGCCCCCCTGAATACAACAGCCGCCCGTTCAGGAAGAACTGACCCAAGTAGATTGTCATTTAAAAGTACCTTCCAGTGCTTTTTGAATATAGCTTTCACTTGTTTGGACTGAATGGAGTGAGTGGTGAAGAAAGCCCATTTGTGCATAGGTTCAGCTGTAGATTTGGGGCGTTCTATCAAAGTGGATTCTCTAACAGTGGATAGTGCCCTATTGAGTTCCTCGTCTATATGTCTGGGATCATAACCTTTTTCAATAAATCGATCTCTCAGAACTAGCGATTGTGACTGGAAATCAATAGCATTGGTACAGTTGCGTCGTAGTCTCAAAAATTGGCTACAGGGAACGGACTTGAGCCACTGCTCCTGATGGCAACTGTCAATAGGAATGAATCCGTTCCGGTTGGTGGCCTTGAAATACGTGCGGAACTCCAAATGTTTGTCCACCACAAATATTTCAGGTCCAAAAAATGTACACTGGTAGAGCTGGCCTCATAGCTCAAAGATATTCCTCTATCATTAGAATTGAGACTGGTCATGAAACTGTCAAGTGATGTACGGTCACCATCCCATAGGAAGAGGATGTCGTCTATGTACCTGGCCCAGAGGATCAACTCGGATCTCTGGGCCGCATAGACGACATCCTCCTCCCACTGGGCCATGAAGAGGTTGGCGAGGCTGGGGGCAAACTTGGCCCCCATAGCCACGCCCCTCTTCTGTAGAAAAAATTGATTCTGGAACCAAAAATAATTGTGTTCCGTTGCAAATATGAGTAATTGCATAATAAAATTACGCTGAAGGGAAGGGAGCTTGTTGTCTCTAGATAGGTGTTTCTCCACCTCCTCAAAGCCCAAGTGATGTGGGATGCACGTATAAAGTGCCGCCACATCTGCTGTGACTAGAAGCATCCCTTCTGAAACTGAAACAGGTTCCAGTAATCTAATGGTGTCTCTAGTGTCCTTGAGAAAGGACTGCGTGGAACGAACCAATGGCTGTAAATAAAAATCTACATATTTACCAATACGGGCTGTGACTGAGTCAATCCCGCTGACAATGGGTCTGCCAGGGGGATTGACTGAGTCCTAATGGACTTTAGGAAGATAATAGATAGCTGGAATGCGTGGGACTTGTGGGACTAGAAAACTTTTTTCCTTTTTATTTAAAATCCCTAGCGCGTAACCTTCCTCAATAAGTTTGACCAGAGCCTTTTTGAAAGGTGTAGTGGGGTCCGTGGGAATAGGGCTGTAAGTGTTCGAATCGTTAAGAATTCTATACATCTCTTTAAGGTAATCGACCTTATCAAGAACTACAATCCCGCCCCCCTTATCCGCAGGGCGGATAATAAGTTTCTTTTTCTCACAAAGAGATCTGAGGCCGTTTTTTATGTCAGATTGAATATAGACACGTTTTTTCTGTTTGTTTAATTTGTCCAGATCCCCCAGAACAAGGTTTTTTAAAAACCTGTATGGAGGGAGCCAGAGAGCCTGGGGGGTTAAATATAGATGGATTGGATAATCCTGAATGTGTAACTAGTACATCAGACAAGCTGGAATCTTCGGGTTCAGAACCTGTATGTGTATTGGCTGGAGCCGGGGGGATTGTAGTGGATGAAATCCCCTTATTGTTGAATCCCATAGGGGGTTTGGTCAGAAAGTGTCTTTGTATGCTCAATTTACGTGTAAACTTGAGGACATCAATAAAGGTGGAAAATTTGTTAAGGGGTTTGGGCGGAACAAATTTGAGTCCTCTGTCAAGGACAGATTTCTCTGCCTCCGTCAGAGTGGCCGAACTCAAATTAAAGATACCTTTTCCTTTTATGTTCTTTTTCTTTTGGGATTGTGCCCTCCTCCCCCCTCTGGACCCTCTTTTCTTTCTGTATATCCCAGATGTCCCTCCGTGGTTCTCTGAAAATGTTCCTTTGTACATGCGCTGCATTTTTCCATATGTCTATTTTGTTGTTTTTGTCAAACTGTATGCAGCAGCTTTTTATTTATTTCGCTGGTTAGGGCGGTGTTTTCTATTTACCTCTGACATTGTTTTTGACTTTTTCACACACCTGCAGCTTTCCCCCAATTTTTTATTGAGTCTTCACGCTCTCCTTCCTTATGGATGTGTTTGAATATAGGACTGCCAGGTCCCTCAATACTGAAGGTGTCTTTACCAACACTAATCCCAATTCTGAGATGAGTGGCATCTTTATCAGATTAAAAAATCTGATGATCAGTGAACTACATCTCCAGTGGGACACAGCGTTCCTGGAACAATACATCAAGGAACAGATGGTCCCCCGTGGCCTTAGATGGGACATTCATCCTCAACAGGATGAATTGGACCTTGAATCATGGTACAAGTATTTCAACGAGGTCGGTATTAAGTTACTGGGCTACCTCGTTGAAAAGAAGAGGATCAGGTTGTCCCTTATAGATACAGAAATTAAAGATTTGAGGGACAAACTGATTCCTTTCAAAACTTCCGCTGAATACATTGCACTTTCCAATAATTTAAGAAATGTTTTAGAAAAAGAAGAGAAGGACCAACGAAATAAAAAACAAAAAAATACAATAGGGATTATACAGACTATACTACACATTCAGTTTTCAATTGGCAGAAGAAGCTCAACCCTTCTTCTTCCTCTTGTAACGGGGAACCTACCAATATGGAAACTTCTTCAATCACCATGACCCATACCGATAGAACGTTGGTATACCAACCAACATCCCAACCAACTACCAAGGAGGTCATGGTTAAGAAGCAAGGCCCGGAACATGGTCCTTACCGACCCCCTTGAGGTCCCCCTCCATTCCGGGGACCAAGGGGGAAAGACCCGGGGTGGAGAGGTCCACCCAGGGGACGCCCCACTGATCCACAACAGAGGAACAACACCAGGGGTCCCCCCCCACACTATGGTCCCCCTCAGGGCCACCACGGACCACAACATCCAAATCAGGAATATGGGTACCATACCCCTGTTCGGGTGACTAACCGTTTCACTCCCCTCAGAGAAAATACTCCTTATGAAGCACATGGAGATACCTATGGCTATTCTGAGAGGGAGGAGAATTACTACCACACCACTTCCACCTTTATTGATGTCCTCAAGTTTACACGTAAATTGAGCATACAAAGACACTTTCTGACCAAACCCCCTATGGGATTCAACAATAAGGGGATTTCATCCACTACAATCCCCCCGGCTCCAGCCAATACACATACAGGTTCTGAACCCGAAGATTCCAGCTTGTCTGATGTACAAGTTACACATTCAGGATTATCCAATCCATCTATATTTAACCCCCCAGGCTCTCTAGCTCCCTCCATACAGGTTTTTAAAAACCTTGTTCTGGGGGATCTGGACAAATTAAACAAACAGAAAAAACGTGTCTATATTCAATCTGACATAAAAAACGGCCTCAGATCTCTTTGTGAGAAAAAGGACCTTATTATCCGCCCTGCGGATAAGGGGGGCGGGATTGTAGTTCTTGATAAGGTCGATTACCTTAAAGAGATGTATAGAATTCTTAACGATTCGAACACTTACAGCCCTATTCCCACGGACCCCACTACACCTTTCAAAAAGGCTCTGGTCAAACTTATTGAGGAAGGTTATGCGCTAGGGATTTTAAATAAAAAGGAAAAAAGTTTTCTAGTCCCACAAGTCCCACGCATTCCAGCTATCTATTATCTTCCTAAAGTCCATTAGGACTCAGTCAATCCCCCTGGCAGACCCATTGTCAGCGGGATTGACTCAGTCACAGCCCGTATTGGTAAATATGTAGATTTTTATTTACAGCCGTTGGTTCGTTCCACGCAGTCCTTTCTCAAGGACACTAGAGACACCATTAGATTACTGGAACCTGTTTCAGTTTCAGAAGGGATGCTTCTAGTCACAGCAGATGTGGCGGCACTTTATACGTGCATCCCACATCACTTGGGCTTTGAGGCGGTGGAGAAACACCTATCTAGAGACAACAAGCTCCCTTCCCTTCAGCGTAATTTTATTATGCAATTACTCATATTTGCAACGGAACACAATTATTTTTGGTTCCAGAATCAATTTTTTCTACAGAAGAGGGGCGTGGCTATGGGGGCCAAGTTTGCCCTCAGCCTCGCCAACCTCTTCATGGCCCAGTGGGAGGAGGATGACGTCTATGCGGCCCAGAGATCCGAGTTGATCCTCTGGGCCAGGTACATAGACGACATCCTCTTCCTATGGGATGGTGACCGTACATCACTTGACAGTTTCATGACCAGTCTCAATTCTAATGATAGAGGAATATCTTTGAGCTATGAGGCCAGCTCTACCAGTGTACATTTTTTGGACCTTGAAATATTTGTGGTGGACAAACATTTGGAGTTCCGCACGTATTTCAAGGCCACCGACCGGAACGGATTCATTCCTATTGACAGTTGCCATCAGGAGCAGTGGCTCAAGTCCGTTCCCTGTAGCCAATTTTTGAGACTACGACGCAACTGTACCAATGCTATTGATTTCCAGTCACAATCGCTAGTTCTGAGAGATCGATTTATTGAAAAAGGTTATGATCCCAGACATCTAGACGAGGAACTCAATAGGGCACTATCCAGTGATAGAGAATCCACTTTGATAGAACGCCCCAAATCTACAGCTGATCCTATGCACAAATGGGCTTTCTTTACCACTCACTCCATTCAGTCCAAACAAGTGAAAGCTATATTCAAAAAGCACTGGAAGGTACTTTTAAATGACAATCTACTTGGGTCAGTTCTTCCTGAACGGGCGGCTGTTGTATTCAGGGGGGCACGGTCCATTCAAGGACAGATTGCTCCGAATATAATAGACCCCCCCCCAAAAGAGTTTCATTTTTTCAGGAATGTCAGGGTTATTACCCCTGCCGTAGATGCAATGTCTGCCTCCACAACATTTGAGGCAGACAAAAAAGTACCACTTTCCAATCCACAGTCACCTCCCTCACTTACCAGATGAAACACTTCACAACTTGTACATCACAATACATTGTCTACCTCATTACATGCCCCTGCCACAAACAGTACGTTGGGCGTACCATCAGAACTTTCTCTATACGAGTCAATGAACATGTGGCAGGTATCAAGAAAGGCAAGGACAAACATACAGTACCCCGTCATTATCTGGAACACCATAATAAAGGACCCTACCGGGACTTTATTCCAGGTGATCGACAAATTTGTCCCACATTGGAGAGGAGAGTCCCGCCTCCGAGGAGTGTCACGCCTCGAGACTTATTGGATATGGGAGTTGAGGTCCTATTTCCCGTTAGGTTTAAACGTGGAGTGGGACCTCAACTCCTTTATCAACCAATCCTAAATTCCTTCCACATCTCCATGCATGTCCCTCCCTCCCTTTATATTTTATATTTTTTTATTTCATTATTTCAACATTTTTTCTCCCCCCTCCCCCCTCCTCCTTTTTTTCACCTATTTTCACAAGTTGGTACACAGCTTATATATGGTGTACCTAGAGGGTTATCTATTCACCCAATGGAAATTGGTCCAATCAAAATTGACCATTCGGTCTATGCTGATGACTTTTTGCAGTCAAGGGATCATAAGGTTAACTGCCAGATATTTGGGTCACCTTACAAATCCACACATTCCCTTCACATATATATTCATTTTAACACATTTTACAATGTGCGTTCCGGAGAATTTGTGTTCGCATAATTTTTTAATATTTTTGAAATTTTTTATTTCAGTCCCACCAAAACACATATGGATCTTAAGAGACATTTACAATGTCACTCCAGTAATTTTTTTTACACACTTATGCGATTTCACTTCAGCCAGTCATTTCCCAAACACATTATATTTCACTATATGTGTCCCCACTTCCAATACACTTCCGGTTCACTGGAGTTCTATGCACACTTCTGGGTCATCGGGTCCCGGTCTGCTGCATAGCACATTTTTGTACACATACACCATAGGGATGCTGTTTTGTCTCATTTAGCGTCCGTTGCTTGCTGGATTGCATTGCCGGGACGCTGGGTGTATTTATTTAAGTCCCATCCCTCTGCGGTGTACGGATTGTACGTACAGCAGAGATGAGTGGGACGTTTGCTCTCTGATTGGCCCAGTGAGTCATGTGAGAGGGAAACGTCGGACACGCCCACGGACGTGACATCATTTCCTACACAGACTGGTCATGTGGGCGTCAGGGATAGAGGCCGGCTTATACATAGCCACCTATTGGTCAGCTCCACTTAACACCTTTTGTCTTCTTATTGAGGATTGGCTCCTCTGGCTGACAGGGCGGTACATTCTGCCGGACTGTCAGCAGAGGAGTGCTGTTTTCATTTAATCTTTAAATGCTTTATTTTTGTTAGAGAGATCATAGAGTGATATATTTTTCTGCTTGTAGACCTTTATACAGTCTCCTGAGCTTCACCTTAATGTCATTCATTTATTTATATAGAAATTGTGTATGATTTTCATGTTTAGACATTCAAGCAAGTCATGTGATTGTATTCACCCAATCAAATCTCCCGGTTTTTCAGCCCTTGTGATTGGTCCTTCTCTAAATAATTTTATTATATATATTTGGCAACTTGGAGTGAGTGGTCTATGCCCCTGTTGAAGACCCCTAGGTCGAAACGCGTCGGGTACATACACCACTCTCTTTGTTGCCCATTTGTTTTTATCCACCGTGATCACGCTTTTATTTGTGTATGGTCGTTTTTGTCAATAAAAACACCCTTTTTTATCTGCACCATGTGGAGGCACATTCTTTTTGTTTCCACATTTACCGCATGAGATCCAGTCCCTCCAACTGCTCCTTTCGGGGGACCGTTTGTGAAACTTCAGATGCACGCTGGGACGGTTCGGTGTGAGGACGGTTCGTTGTGAGGACCCATCCGGTTGCCGGCCGAGATCCATACAGACCACAATCCAAGGGATTGACGATTCCTGAGCTCCCATTCCACGTCATTTGTGACAAACTGCGCATGCGATTCCCTGTCGCTGACATGGGAATCAACAGGATCTGGTAAGAGGCTTTTTTGCACTTTCTCTGAATGACCCATTGGGACCCGGTTTCTCGGTTGGGAAGTCGCTGTATGATGCCAGGTGTTTTCTGACAACCACCAGACCATCACCACCCCTTGGAGTACTTATACCTCCTGTGCGGTTGGACATTCACATCCATCTATGGACGTTTGTGTTTCAAGGCACCTGTGGTTAATTAGTGATTTCTTTACTGTTTCACCATTTTAAAGACCTATGTTCCTTTGTATATGCGCTGCATTTTTCCATATGGCTGCTGTACAGCAAACTGTATTAAGTATACTTTATTACACTTCAAATAAAGTTTGTACAAATACAAAATAAACCAAGCTGTGTATGATGAGCTAAATGGTGCATCACACTGCCCCCTGCAGTCAGGAACAGAGAACTGCCGGAGAGGTAAAGCGCTCCATCTCTTCCTATGTGAATACATCAAACAAACTTCTTTTTATGTCTTAAAGTTTGTAAGATGTAAATATATATATCTTTTTTTTTTTATATATATAATTTATAATAATTTATAAAATGCAGCATTTGAAACTCAAGCAATGCTATTAGCGATGTTGTCAGTGTATCTATGAATGTATTGATAAGATGTACGGATTTAATGCCGGCCATACATTTACATGCCATGATAAACGATCGATAGACTTGGGCATTTCAAACAATCTTTTATTCCAAATTGATTTTTTGGCCATAAGAAAGAAAAAGATTAATTTGGTGGAATTTGACTTTATTTTGCACCAGAGTCCTTCATTTCTATTGGATAAAAATGATTGTTCATTGTTCAGCTTATCACTAACAATTATATGGTGAGAATGAAAAGGAGAGGGGGAGAGGGGGAGAGGGGGAGAGAGGGGGGGGGGAGAGGCGGAGAGAGGGGGGAGAGAGGGAGGGAGGGAAGGGGGAGAGAGGGAGGGGGAGAGGGGGAGAGAGGGAGGGGGAGAGGGGGAGAGAGGGAGGGGGAGAGGCGGAGAGAGGGGGGAGAGAGGGAGAGAGAGGGAGGGAGGGAAGGGGGAGAGAGGGAGGGGGGAGAGGGGGAGAGAGGGGGGAGAGAGGGAGGGAGGGAAGGGGGAGAGAGGGAGGGAGGGAAGGGGGAGAGAGGGAGGGGGGAGGGGGAGATGGGGGGGAGAGAGGGGGGAGAAAGGGAGGGAGGGAGAGGGGGAGAGGAGGGAGAGGGGGAGAGGAGGGAGAGGGGGAGAGGGAGAGAGAGGGGGGGAGGGAGAGAGAGAGGGAGAGGGGGGAGGTAGAGGGGGGGAGGGAGGGGTGGGGGGGGAGAGGGGGGGAAGGGGGGAGGGAGAGGGGGGAGGGAGAGGCAGAGAGAGGGAGAGGGGGGAGGGAAAGAGAGGGAGAGGGGGGAGGGAGAGAGAGAGAGAGAGAGAGAGAGAGAGAGAGAGAGAGAGAGAGAGAGAGAGAGAGAGAGAGAGAGAGAGAGAGAGAGAGAGAGATGAAAAGAAGGTTTGTGTGGGGGAGGGGTGGTGAAGAAAGAATAAAGCAGATGTAACCTCAATCACTAAAATGTCATTGAAGATTTAATATGATAATTATCATTTCACAAATCATCTCTATATTTTATAAATCTGCACTTTGCAATAAAGTGTTTGTTCAGCAAAAATATTTTTTTCTTTTTGATGTAATGGGGAAGGATTAGAACCCCCGCTTTCTATGAGCTCCATTCCAGTCATTTACTCTTACTTGGGGTTATCCAACAGACAGAGAATATATATATATATACTATATTGCCAAAAGTATTGGGACACCTGCCTTTACACACACACAAATTTTACTGGCATCCCAGTCTTAGACCGTAGGGTTCCATATTGGCTTCAACTCCTCAGGGAAGGCCGTCCCAAGTTCGTTGGAAGAGTTTGGGGACGGCCCCTTCCTGTTCCAACAAGACTCCACACCAGTGCACAAACAAGGTCCATAAAAACATGGGTGAGTGAGTTTTGGGTGGAGGAGCTTAACTGGCCTGCACAGAGTCCTGACCTCAACCTGATAGAACACCTTTGGGATGAATTAGAGCAGAGACTGTGAACCAGGCCTTCTCATCCAACATCAGTTCCTGACCTCACAAATGCACTTATGGAAGAATGGTCACACATTCCCATAGACACCCTCCTAAACCTCCTGTTCAGTCACTTCCTATTATAGGGTGGCAATGTATTCTCCCTGAATAAAGAATATTCCCTTATGGTGCTATCAGAAAAACCTAAATAAAGGTTTAATAGTCTACTGTGAAAATATATATTATACAATCCTACAAAACATAAATACATCAACACAATTCTCTTATGCTGTAATAAGACCTCTGGGCCCCTGGTAAAGTGAACAGGTGGTAGAAGGGCACAGAGGGGCACAAGTGCCTCATAGTTCTTGTGAGCAGCTGGTATGGGGAGTCAAGTGAATATTAGCAGAGACTGGCTGGGCAGCAGGGAGACAATCAGCAGAGACTGGCTGGGCAGCAGGGAGACAATCAGCAGAGACTGGCTGGGCAGCAGGGAGACAATCAGCAGAGACTGGCTGGGCAGCAGGGAGACAATCAGCAGAGACTGGCTGGGCAGCAGGAAGATGATCAGACCTCTGCCGGGTTAGCCCCCCATATCAAAATTTTTGAAAAAATCCTATGCAGTTTGTTAGATCTTTGTTGGATCAACAGTTGTTTGCGTTAGATCTCACACAGAAGAAGCAATATTAACAGTTATTTGCTGGGGGGGCTAACCCGTCATCAGCCCCCCCTTATCAAAAAATTGACCAAACAGTTAGCTATTTTGGAAGCTATTCGTTAGATCCGGTAAGATCAAGTGGTTTTAACGTTAGATCTCACATCATTTCAGAGATATTCCACATCAAAATAGAGATATTAGGTGGTACATATGGACGGGTTAGCCCCCCCTTATCAAATTTTCTGGCCAAAAATCATCTAGGGTAATAGATATTCGTTAGATCCGGAAAGATCAAGTGGTGTTAAGGTTAGAGATATTAGGTGGTAGTACATAAGGATGAGATTAGATGTCACATAATTAGAGACTTTATTAAGTGATTAACCCCTTCAATACCGGGCACTTAGACACCTTCCCGCCCAGGCCAATTTTCAGCTTTCAGCGCTGTCACAGTTTGAATGACAATTGCGCGGTCATGTAACACTATACCCAAACAGATTTTTTATCATTTAGTTGCCACAAATATAGCTTTCTTTTGGTGGTATTTGATCACCTCTGCGGTTTTTATTTTTTGCACAACAAATAAAAAAAGACCGAAAATTTTGAAAAAAACAAGTTTTTCTTTGTTTCTGTTAAAATTTTTTGTAAATAAGTACGTTTTCTTCTTCAATGACGGGCGCTGATATGGCTGCACTGATGGGCACTGATATGGCTGCACTGATGGGCACTGATATGGTGGCACTGATGGGCACCGATGAGGTGGCACCAATGAGGTGGCACTGACGGGCACTGATGGGCACTGATAGGTGGCGCTGATGGGCACTGATAGGTGACACTGGTATGTGGCACTGATGGGCACTCATAGGCGAC
The DNA here is from genome assembly GCA_037952925.1 of Lithobates clamitans. Lineage (NCBI taxonomy): Eukaryota > Metazoa > Chordata > Amphibia > Anura > Ranidae > Lithobates > Lithobates clamitans. The sequence goes on from JBBGZY010002457.1 coordinate 11,173, forward strand.
ACTGATGGGCACTCGTAGGTGGCATTGATGGGCACTTGTAGGTGGCATTGATGGGTAGTTATGGGTGGCACTGATAGTTGGCACGGATGGGCACTGATAGCTAGGCACAGATGGAAGGAGAAGGAAGGGCTGAGCCCAGCCCTGACAACTACATGACAACCATGGCCACCTAGGGCCCAAGAGGACTTTTCTCCTGGTGAGGGACCGGTTCTACTGGCCCTGCATGCAGGCTGAAGTTGAGGACTATTGCCACTCCTGCATCAGATGTATCCAAAGGAAGACTTTGCCTCACCGAGCTGCCCCAATGGACCATCTTCAGAGCCAAGGACCCATGGAGCTGGTGTGCATTGACATTCTGTGCTTGGAGCCTGATCTGAGCGGGCAGGGAAATATGCTGGTAGTGACTGACCATTTCACTCGGTATGCCCAGGCGTTTTCCACGAGGGACCAACAAGCATCCATGGTGGCCAAGATCTTCGCGGAGAAATTCTTTGTGCACTATGGTCTGTCCCAATGCATCCACTCTGATCAAGGGAGAGATTTCAAGAGTAGTCTCATCAAGAGACTTTCAGACCTGTTGGGCATCAGGAAGTCTAAAACCACCCCGTATCATCCTCAAGGAGATCCTCAACCAGAGAGATTCAGCTGAACCGTTCTGGATATACTTGGAACTCTAAGTTCAGAACAAAAGCAGCACTGGAGCAAGCATATAGTGGCTATTGTGCATGCCTCTAACAGCACCGCCAATGATGCCACAGGTTACTCTCCCTATAGTTTGATGTTCGGACCGTAGGCCTGGCTGCCAGTAGACTTGGCCTTCGGCATATCCCTCGACCATACCTTAGCAACTTTCCACAGAGGGTATGTGGATCACCTGCAGAGACTTCTGAAAACCACCTTTGATAAGGCTCAAGCTGCCTCATATGCCCGAGAACAGAGAAACAAAATAAACTTTGACCTTAGGGTACGAGTGCAGGACCTACAGCCGGATGACAAGGTACTGCTGAGAAACCTGGGTGTCCCTGGAAAGCACAAGTTGGCTAACCTATGTCGTTTGCAAGCATCTGCTCAGACACCCAGTATATCAAATCTGGCCAAAGGGAAGCACAGGCCTGCTGAAGACTTAGCATCACAATCATCTGTTGCCTCTGTCAGAAGCAGTTCATGTGCCACCACAGCCAGATTTACAGTCCACATCCACGGCCTCTCAAAGATCCCGGCCAGTGACTAGATCTCACTCTGTACCCCTTGCTGAAGATGAAAACAGCGAGGATGAAGAGAAAGATTGTCTGTGACCTTCTCGAATGCCAGGGCCTGTCACCCCCCTTTCTTCTCCTCCCAAGGTGACAGAGGTGACTTTCAGGCCAGAGGCTCCTGAGTTTGTACCTCAAAGTCCACCTTTTGAAGAGTTGGAAGACCCTCAATCTTCCCTGCTGACAAGAGACCCCTAAGACTTTACATCCTTCATTGAGGAAGCTGAAGCTGATGTGCAGGAGGAAGAAGAGACCAGTGTGCCTGCAACCCCAGAACCTAAAGAACAGTGAGAGCGAAGGGTTATTCACCCGCCCAAAAGACTAACATATGATACTTTGGGTGAAAGCTCTGAGGAGGTCGTTCTCATTGCAAAAAGGACTCTTGAAGAAACTGACCCTTCCACCGCAGAATTGGTGGTGGACAATCCCAACTCACTGTCAAGGCTGGGCTCAGCCCTTCCTTCTCTGAGCTAGCCACTCAGCTGTCGGATAATTGCCAGCTCCTATCTCTCCACAGTTACTCAGCTGTTGATGATATCCTGCTCGTCAGCCCTGCCTACTTAAGCCGTCCAGTCCAGAGGATCTCTGCCTTCGCCTTGGTCAACATCACAGAAACAATCTCCTGCGATCCTGTTCAAACTTGCCTTAACTGACATCCCTTCTGGCTCCAGATCCTGCTTGCTGTTCCACTACATTGATCCCTGACTTCTGGCTTGGCTGACTATCCGTTCCGGATACTGAACTTTGGCTATGTTTTGACTACGTTTGTTCTTTTTACTTTTATTATTAAACAAGTGTGATTTAACTGTACTTCTGACTCATGCCTGATTTCTTGGTTTCTGACACTCAGCCCCTGGCACATCTAGCTGGGCCATTCCAGTTAACCTCCCCTCCTATGCTAATTGTTGGGATGTTCCTCTGCCAGGCTTTTATGCAGATGTAAATTGTATGGTTTCCTGTGCACACTAACCTGTTTTTTTTTTTTCGTGTATATCAAAGCATGTAACAGGTCATAGACTCTTTACCTCCTTTGGCAGACCAAAGGTTCTTTGGTGGGGGGAGTGTGTAGCGGGGGCAACTCTATCACCCATGGTCCCGCACCTCCCGCTATTTCTGCCAGCGACTGTCGGACTGAAAAGACACCGACACAGGCACTCATTGAGGGAGAGCACGCCTGACAGTCCCTGTGGGGGATTTTTCCCCCTCCCTCTCCTCTTTCTGTGTCCCTATTGGCAGGGAGAGGGAGCCAATCAAGCAGCAGCAGAGGACCACGGCCCACAATACAGCCCCATTGATTTCTACTGGGGGTGGAACTACCAAGCCCAGCATGCTTTGCAAGAAGGGGGGGCTAGCTAAAGACTTAAGCTTGTTGGTCTGAGAAGAGATCACCATGAGGCAGGGAGGTGAACGGAGGTGTGAGGAGAGACTACAGGCACCCACTGAAGAACCATGCAAAGACGTTCCAGAGACATTCCAGAGATGGTTGAAGATGGATGTACCTTCTGTACCACCTAATATCTCTATCTTTTATGGAATATCTCTGAAATTATGTGAGATCTAAAGTTAAAATCACTTGATCTTTTGATTTTTGGTCAGAAAATTGCATGTGGGGGGGCCAACCCATCCTTATGTACCACCTAATATCTCTATTACTATGTGGAATATCTCCGAAATGATGTGAGATCTAACGTTAAAACCACTTGATCTTATCAGATCTAACGAATATCTAAAAGCCTGAATGATTTTTGACCAGAAAATTTGATAAGGGGGGCTAACCCATCCATATGTACCACCTAAAATCTCTATTTTGATGTGGAATATCTCTGAAATGATATGAGATCTAATGTTAAAACCACTTGATCTTACCGGATCTAACAAATATCTATTAGCCTGAATGATTTTTGACCAGAAAATTTGATAAGGGGGGGCTAACCCATCCATATGTTGCTTCTTCTGTGTGGGATCGAACCCAAACAACGGTTGATCTAACCTGATCTAACAAAGATCTAACAAACTGCATAAGATTTTTTCAAAAATTTTGATATGGGGGGGCTAACCCGGCAGAGGTCCCTTCAGTCAGTGACCAGATCTGGCATGTCCCTTCAGTCAGTGACCAGATCAGGCATGTCCCTTCAGTCAGTGACCAGATCTGGCATGTCCCTTCAGTCAGTGACCAGATCAGGCATGTCCCTTCAGTCAGTGACCAGATCAGGCATGTCCCTTCAGTCAGTGACCAGATCAGGCATGTCCCTTCAGTCAGTGACCAGATCAGGCATGTCCCTTCAGTCAGTGACCAGATCAGGCATGTCCCTTCAGTCAGTGACCAGATCAGGCATGTCCCTTCAGTCAGTGACCAGATCAGGCATGTCCCTTCAGTCAGTGACCAGATCAGGCATGTCCCTTCAGTCAGTGACCAGATCAGGCATGTCCCTTCAGTCAGTGACCAGATCAGGCATGTCCCTTCAGTCAGTGACCAGATCAGGCATGTCCCTTCAGTCAGTGACCAGATCAGGCATGTCCCTTCAGTCAGTGACCAGATCAGGCATGTCCCTTCAGTCAGTGACCAGATCAGGCATGTCCCTTCAGTCAGTGACCAGATCAGGCATGTCCCTTCAGTCAGTGACCAGATCAGGCATGTCCCTTCAGTCAGTGACCAGATCAGGCATGTCCCTTCAGTCAGTGACCAGATCAGGCATGTCCCTTCAGTCAGTGACCAGATCAGGCATGTCCCTTCAGTCAGTGACCAGATTAGGCATGTCCCTTCAGTCAGTGACCAGATTAGGCATGTCCCTTCAGTCAGTGACCAGATCAGGCATGTCCCTTCAGTGACCAGATCAGGCATGTCCCTCAGTCAGTGATCAGATCAGGCATGTCCTTCAGTCAGTGACCAGATCAGGCATATCCCTTCAGTCAGTGACCAGATCAGGCATGTCCTTCAGTCATTGACCAGATCAGGCATGTCCCTTCAGTCAGTGACCAGATCAGGCATGTCCCTTCAGTAACCAGATCAGGCATGTCCCTTCAGTCAGTGACCAGATCTGGCATGTCCCTTCAGTCAGTGACCAGATCTGGCATGTCCCTTCAGTCAGTGACCAGATCTGGCATGTCCCTTCAGTCAGTGACCAGATCTGGCATGTCCCTTCAGTCAGTGACCAGATCTGGCATGTCCCTTCAGTCAGTGACCAGATCAGGCATGTCCCTTCAGTAACCAGATCAGGCATGTCCCTTCAGTAACCAGATCAGGCATGTCCCTTCAGTCAGTGACCAGATCAGGCATGTTCCTTCAGTCAGTGACCAGATCAGGCATGTCCCTTCAGTCAGTGACCAGATCAGGCATGTCCCTTCAGTCAGTGACCAGATCAGGCATGCCCCTTCAGTCAGTGACCAGATCTGGCATGTCCCTTCAGTCAGTGACCAGATCTGGCATGTCCCTTCAGTCAGTGACCAGATCAGGCATGTCCCTTCAGTCAGTGACCAGATCAGGCATGCCCCTTCAGTCAGTGACCAGATCAGGCATGTCCCTTCAGTCAGTGACCAGATCAGGCATGTCCCTTCAGTCAGTGACCAGATCCGGCATGTCCCTTCAGTCAGTGACCAGATCTGGCATGTCCCTTCAGTCAGTGACCAGATCAGGCATGCCCCCTCAGTCAGTGACCAGATCAGGCATGCCCCCTCAGTCAGTGCCTATGTGCAACAGTATGCTGCCATAGATCAGATCAGAGGACTGGAAAGCTGCCCCCTCCCCCTTTGCAGGCAGCAGCTCCATTAAGAACAGAACAATGTGTTCCGTCAGATATGGCGGCCCATCAGAATTGGTAACGGAAGTGACGATACATTGCCGACCATCTTGCTGCACCCCACACTCCTCCATAGTGATGATCAGGGCTTTTTTTCTCAAACAATAGGTGCTGGAACTTAAAGTGGGGTTCCACCCAAAAAAAAAAGTAGATGAAAAATCTTAAAAAAAAAATAAAAAAAACATTTGGATATATATATATTTTTTTTTTTACTTACCTCTAAATGCCTGTTGCTAGGGGGTCCCTCGTAGTCTGCCTCTTCCAGTGCCTGGGCTGGTGACATCACTTCCCCCTCGGCACAGGAAGGGCTCAGCTCTGCTCCCTCCCTCCTGTCAATCATCTGGGACCCATTACAGGTCCCAGGGGACTGAGCGGCCAATCACGGCGCGCGGCGCCGCTCTCGCATGCGCAGTGGGTGCCAGGCTGTGAAGCCACAGCCTGGCGCCCACAGTTGCAATGCCGGTGCCGCTGAACGGAGGGGGAGATGAGCGGGGCTTTGATCCCCCACATCACTGGACCCTGGGACAGGTAAGTGTCCAATTAAAAGTCAACAGCTGCAGTATTTGTAGCTGCTGACTTTTAATTATTTTTTTTTTGACTGGACCTCGGGCGGAACTCCTCTTTAACCACAACCCCACAAAACACCTCCCCCTACACACACCCTCCAAATCACATCAAATAGTGGGTGTGTTCAGTCAAATCTCACGAAAACAGTAGGAGGGTCTTAAAGGGGCATTAAATACCAGGATTGCATTACATGCAGAGTGCAGAGCTGTCACTTGTAAACACAGAAACCAGACTTCTGAGTTTACAAGTGATTGTGGTGAGCAGCACCAAAGGGTCTTAGCCAGAGGTGGTGAACTGAGTTCCACCAAGTTCCCCCTGAAAAAAAGCCCTGGTAATGATACACCGAGAAGGAGGCAAGTGGAAATCTTGTGACACCCACCGGAGTTTTGCATTCCGCAGTTATTTTTAACAGGAAATGGAGCTTTTATGCCTAAATACAGTATTTGAAAATACGACAGACTGTTTAGATGTTAAATTTTAAAAGCAACGGCAAACCTGCTGACCTCACAGGTTTGCTAATGTGACAGAACACCTCTGATTTTAAAATTCAACATGTAAACAGTCCGTCGGATTTCTAAATACTGTATTTAAACATATAAGCTCCGTTTTGCGTTAAAAATAACTGTAAGATAGAAAACTCCGGTGGGTGTAACAAGATGTCCGCTTGCCCCCTTCTTGGCGTATCATTACTGTGGAGGGGTGCGGTGTAGCAAGATGGCGGTGATGGAACCTCACTCCCGTTACCAATTCTGATGGGTCGCCATATCTGACGGACACCTGCAGCAATGATGACCCATCCTGGCTCCTCCTCAGCCCTCCTCCTTGGACCACACCATGTGACCACAGCACCTGCACAGCAGGAAATCCCCCCACGTGTACACTGCTCTTGTCCTCTGAGACTGACAGGCTCAGACAGCCCTGCAGACTGCAATGCACTGAGTGCAGCAGCTCCGTTCCGCTCCCTCCTCCACCATATAAGAAAACACAGCTGCTCTCCTCCTCTCTCTTCTTAGCTTACCCGCTTCCTCCAGGCTCCTAGGGCAGTGCATGGGGCGGAGCTTTCTCAGCTGCTTCCATCCCATTCGTCTTTTGGCGGAAAATGCAGGAGGCATCACGTGTCACCGCCAGTGTTTTTATAAGGTAGCACCAGCACTGGATCATTCCACAACTGTTGTGGCATCCCCACCCAGCCCCTGTCAGTGTTCTGATGAGAAATGCCCCCTGTCGAATAATGCCTGCCCGGTACTGCGCTTGCGCAGCGCTTGCGCAGTACGGAGCCGCCGAAAGCCGCCGAACATCGGAATTTACAATCAGCTGTAGACGGCGCCTGCGCACAATAGCCAACATTGTGCCACACACTCCCAATGCTCGTGCAACTCTGCAAGGGGCGGATTACTTCATGATGGGCGCGTGTGAGGGGCGGATGCCTACAGAAGGGGAGTATATTGTAATGATGGGCAGTGCTGTTAAAATGGGGCGAAATTTTTAACGAAACTCAAACACATCTCCTAAACAAATATATCTCTGCTATTTTTCCTACACACGCAGGTGCAGCTCCTCTGTCACATTTGTCTACACCTGGATAGGAGGGACAGTGGGAAGGCATATAGAAGAACCACTCCATTTTCCTCCTGGCTCCTGCAGCCGCTAAAAGCTTGCTTCTCCTCCTCTCCCTCCTCCTTCTACTCCTCTCCCTCCTCCTTCTCCTCCTCTCCCTCCTCCTTCTCCTCCTCTCCCTCCTCCTTCTCTTCCTCCTCCTCCTCTTCTCCCTGCTCCTCTCCTTTCTCCTTCTCCTCCTCCTCCTCTCCCTCCTCCTTCTCCTCCTCTCCCTCCTCCTCCTCCTCCTCTCCCTCCTCCTCCTTCTCTCCCTCCTCCTCTCCCTCCTCCTCCTCTTCTCCCTGCTCCTCTCCTTTCTCCTTCTCCTCCTCCTCCTCTCCCTCCTCCTTCTCCTCCTCTCCCTCCTCCTCCTCCTCCTCTCCCTCCTCCTCCTCCTCCTCTCCCTCCTCCTCCTTCTCTCCCTCCTCCTCTCCCTCCTCCTCCTCTTCTCCCTGCTCCTCTCCTTTCTCCTTCTCCTCCTCTCCCTCCTCCTCCTTCTCTCCCTCCTCCTCTCCCTCCTCCTCCTCCTCTTCTCCCTGCTCCTCTCCTTTCTCCTTCTCCTCCTCCTCCTCTCCCTCCTCCTTCTCCTCCTCTCCCTCCTCCTCCTCCTCCTCTCCCTCCTCCTCCTTCTCTCCCTCCTCCTCTCCCTCCTCCTCCTCTTCTCCCTGCTCCTCTCCTTTCTCCTTCTCCTCCTCTCCCTCCTCCTCCTTCTCTCCCTCCTCCTCTCCCTCCTCCTCCTCCTCTTCTCCCTGCTCCTCTCCTTTCTCCTCATCTCCCTCCTCCTCCTTCTCTCCCTCCTCCTCTCCCTCCTCCTCCTCCTCTTCTCCCTGCTCCTCTCCTTTCTCCTTCTCCTCTCCCTCCCGCAGGCATTGAGCAGCTGCAGGTGCCAGGAGGAAAATGGAGCGGTTCTTTTATATGCCACCCGCCATCCCTCTAATCCAGCCTGCTGCTAAGTGTTTCTGGCAACCCTGATCCACAATGATGACAAGAGATTCATCAGTCAACCCTCCAACTCTGGCTCCTGCTCCTTGTCGCCAGGCTGCCCCCCGCCGGGTCCTGCTTCCCCTGCCCCAAACCTCTGCTACAGCAGATCCCTGAGTCTGAAAGAATACCCAATGAGCCAGTATAGTGTGTGTTCAGGTGTCATCCTGTCATACTGCCCCCTCCTGTCACACTGCTCACCCAATCACACTGCCCCCTCTTGTCACACTGCCACCTCTCCTGTCACACTGCCCCCTTTCTGTCACAATGTCCCTCCCTGTCACTCTGCTCCCCCTCCTGTCACACTGCTTCCCAAATCACACTGCCCCCCTCCTGTCACACTGCTTCCCAAATCACACTGCCCCTTTCCTGTAATGCTGCCCCATCCTGTAATACTTACCCCCTCCTGTCACACTGCTCACCCAATCACACTGCCACCTCTCCTGTCACACTGCTCCCCCCTAATGTCAGACTACCCCCACTTGTCACACTACCACCTCCTGTCACACTGTCTTCCCTTCTTATCACACTGCTCTCCCTCCTGTTGCACTGCCCCCCTCCTGTCATACTGCCCAGGTACCCTTCTCCTGTCACACTGCCTCCCTCTTATCACACTGTCTCTCTCTTGTCACACTGCCCCCTTCTTGTAAAGCTGCCCCCTCTTATTACACTGCCCCCCTCCTGTCATACTGCCCAGGTACCCTTCTCCTGTCACACTGCCTCCCTCTTGCCACACTGTCTCTCTCTTGTCACACTGCCCCCTTCTTGTAAAGCTGCCCCCTCTTATTACACTGCCCCCCTCCTGTCATACTGCCCAGGTACCCTTCTCCTGTCACACTGCCTCCCTCTTATCACACTGCCCACGCTCCTGTCATACTGCTCCCCAATCACACTGCCTCCCTCTTGTCACACTGCCCCCCTCCTGTCATATTGCCCAGGTACCCTTCTCCTGTCACACTGCCCACGCTCCTGTCATACTGCTCCCCAATCACACTGCCATACCTCCCAACATTTTGAGATGGGAATCAGGGACACCTACTAACAAATGTATGTAGGCATAGGAAACCTAGGCATAGCCCCCCGCCACACACCCATAAAGGAGAATTAACCAAAAAAATTATGAAATCCACAAGGACTTTTTTTTACCAATACTATTCCTTTATGTTGGCTTTTTAAATGTACAAATGCAGCAATTTAGAATTCGGATGAAAGGTTTAGCATTGGGAAACACTTTTTGAAAAATAAAAACTGCATTTTATATACAACTATATGGATCAGACCAAAATGAGGGACAAATGAAGTGGAAAGAGGGACAGAGGGACATTGCTCCAAATCAGGGACAGTCCCTCCAAATCAGGGACAGTTGGGAGCCATGCACTGCCCCCCCTCCTGTCATAATTCCTCTCTTCTTGTCACACTACTAAGGCGGGAGATTTCCAGGACACCAAACTCTGGGAAAACCATTTTTATTTCACATTGGCCAACATGGCAATCAGCCCGACTCATGCCAGAGCTAAAAATGACCCGTCTATTGGTTTTGACAGTATATATTTAACTTGCAAAAGCGTCACACATTTCCTGTAACTTGTGGTTTCCTTCATTTACATATTTATCTGTTTTATACATCTGTTAGAAAGGTGTTGGCTGCTTTGCAGAGCTAAGCCATTAGACAATTTCAGCAAAGTATATGTTTAACCTCTTGCTTACCGGGCACTTAAACCCCCTCCGATCCAAACCAATTTTCAGCTTTCAGCGCTGACGCACTTTGAATGACAATTACGCGGTCATACAACCCTGTACCCAAAATACATTTTTATCATTTTTTTCCCACATATAGAGCTTTCTTTTGGTGGTATTTGTGGGCATTGATAGATGGCATTTGTGGGCATTGATAGGTGGCACTGTGGGCACTGTTATGTGGCAAAGATGAGGCAGATGTGCCTTTTCCTCTTCGGGACCGATGTCCCTTGCAGCTGAGCCGGTGATCGGCTTTTCTTTCTCCTCACGCTGTCAGCATGAGGAGAAAAAAAAACGATTACCGATCTTTTTTTTACATCATGTGATCAGCTGTCATTGACTGACAGTTGATCTCATGGTAGGGGCCGGGACCAGCCCCTTACTCGTATCAGTGATTACCCAAGTCTCAGTGACTCGGTGATCACAGCGCACGCCCTACAGGGCGCGTGCACAGGGGAGGACGTCATATGACGACCTCCTGGGAATTCAGGTCCATGCTGTGGCCGTCATTCGGCTATAGCGCGGACGGCAAGAGGTTAAACTTTTGCAAAGATGTCTGTGAGGGGAGGGGGGTGAGTTCTGTCTAACCGCAAATTCATAGGCACACAGAACATGAGATGTGAAGAATAATTTTTAGCTAGTTTTAAACTGACTCCTATTATTACGTATCACGGTCACATTAACCGACCCTCACTGCCCCACATTAACTGACCCACATTGCCACTTCACTACCCCCTCCTGCCACGCTGCCCACCTCTTCTGTCACACTACCCCCCTCCTGTCATACTGCCTCCCCTCCTATCACACTGCCCCCTCCTGTTATACTACTACCCCAATCACACTGTCCCTTTCCTCTCACACTGCTCCCCCAATCACACTGCCCCCTGTCCCCTTCTTGTAAAGCTGCCCCCCTCTTATCACACTGTCCCCATCCTGTCACACTGCCCCCCTCGTGTCATACTGCCCCTTCCTGTTATACTGCTCCTACTCCTGTCACACTGCCCCCCCTCTCCTGTCATACTGCCCCCCTTTCTGTCACACTGTCCCCCCTCCTTTCACACTGCATCCTTCTTGTAATGCTGCCCCCTCTTATTGCACTGCTCCCCCAATCACACTGACTCCCTCTTGTCATATTGCCTTCTCTTGTCATACTACCTCCCCTCCTGTCACACAGCCTCCTCCTGTCACATTGCCTCCCCTCCTGTCACACTGACTATTTCTTGTAATGCTGCCCCCTCCTGTCACACTGACTCCCTCCTGTCACGCTGTCCCCCTCCTATCAAGTTGCTCCCTTCTTGTAACACTGCTCCCTTCCTGTCACATGTCATCCCCTCCTGTCACACTTTCCTCCCCTTCTGTCACACTGCTTCCCTCCTGCCATATTGCCTCCCCTCCTGTCACACTGCCCCCCTCCCGTCACACTGCTACCCCAATCACACTGCCCCCTCCTGTCACACTGCCCCCCTCCCTTCACACTGCTACCCCAATCACACTGCCTCCCCTCCTGTCACACTGCCCCCCTCCCGTCACACTGCTACCCCAATCACACTGCCCCCTCCTGTCATACTGCCCAGGTACCCTTCTCCCATCACATTGCCACTTCCTGTCAATCCTCCCCATAACACTGCCCTCCCCTTCTGTCACACTGCCCCTCCCTTTGTCACCTTGCCCCTCCTGCCTTGCCCATCACACTTTCCCTCCCTGTTATGTTTCCCCCTCCTGTCATAATGCCCTGTCTGTCAAACTGATCCCATCACACTGCCCCTCTCCTTTTATCCTGCCCTCTCCTATCATAATGTCCCTCTCCTGTCACACTGCCCCATCACACTGCTCCCCTCCTATCACACTGCCCCCCTCCTATCACACTGCCTCCCTCCTATCACACTGCCCCATCACACTGCCCCCCTCCTATCACACTGCCCCCCTCCTATCACACTGCCCCATCACACTGCCCCCCTCCTATCACACTGCCTCCCTCCTATCACACTGCCCCCATCACACTGCCCCCCTCCTATCACACTGCCTCCCTCCTATCACACTGCCCCATCACACTGCCCCCCTCCTATCACACTGCCTCCCTCCTATCACACTGCCCCCATCACACTGCCCCCCTCCTATCACACTGCCTCCCTCCTATCACACTGCCCCATCACACTGCCCCCCTCCTATCACACTGCCCCCATCACACTGCCTCTCCTGTCACACTACCCTTATCACACTGCCCCACTCCTGTCACACTGTCCCCATCACACTGCCCCCTCCCGTTACACTGTCCCCATCACACTGCCCCCCTCCTTTCCTTTTGCCCAGATTCCCTTTTCCTATCACTGCCTTCTCTCCTGCCACACTGCCCCCCTCCTGTCACACTGCTACCCCAATCACACTGCCCCCTCCTGTCATACTGCCCAGGTACCCTTCTCCCATCACATTGCCACTTCCTGTCAATCTTCCCATCACATTGCCCTCCCCTTCTGTCACACTGCCCCTCCTTCTGTCACCTTGCCCCTCCTGTCACTTTGCCCAATCACACTTCCCCTCCCTGTTATGTTTCCCCCTCCTGTCATAATGCCCTGTCTGTTAAACTGATCCCATCACACTGCCCCTCTCCTTTTATCCGGCCCTCTACTATCATAATGTCCCTCTCCTGTCACACTGCCCCATCACACTGCCCCCTCCTATCACACTGTCCCCATTACACTGCCCCACTCCTGTCACACTGCCCCATGACACTGCCCCCCTCCTATCACACTGCCCTATCACACTGCCCCCCTCCTGTCACACTACCCTTATCACACTAAACCCCCTCCTGACACACTGCCCCCTCCTATTATCCTGCCCCCCTCCTGTCATAATGTCCCCTCCTGTCACACTGCTCTCCCTATGGTCACACTGTCTGGGTACCCTTCTCCTGTCACACTGCCCCCCTCCTATCACACTGCCCCCCTCCTGTCACACTACACTTATCACACTGCCCTCTCCTGTCACACTGCCCCCTCCTGTCAATCTGCTCCCATCACACTGACCCCTCCTATTATCCTGCCCCCTCCTGTCATAATGTCCCCTCCTGTCACACTGCTCTCCCTATGGTCACACTGTCTGAGTACCCTTCTCCTGTCACACTGCCCCTTCTTATCACACTGCCCATGTACACTTCTTAGATGTGATGGATGCATTTATTTGCTTTTATTTTCACCTGGTGATCTGGCCAGTAAGTCTGTTATTTTTATGCAGAACAAGCTGTCCTGTGTGTTAGCTGGAGTTTGGCTTTAATGTGTTACTGTATTCAAATATGCTACTACATTTAACACTACCCTCCCCCCAGACTGAATGTGCCCTCTGTGCTCCTTCATTCAGAGGAGGGGGCACTCTAATACAGGAGCTGTTTAATTTTCATTGGATTTACCAAATAGAAAGTGAAACATACTTGTGATATACTTTTTAAAGGAGGTGACCACATTGAAGAACAAGTCACACATGTACACCGTGTCACCAAGAGACAATGCAGGTCACCATATGATAAAATAAATAGGTGTGGTGTAATAAAGTCCATACCAGGGGGTTTCCTTGAGCTACTAACATAAAAATGTACGAACAAGTCAGATAGAGAGTGAAAGAAGCATTATAGTGAGGATTTAGCATTGTAGTTGTACACAGGGCAGCTGATAGGGGGGGCCACCGGTACTCTTGTAAGGGGCCCTAACACAGAAGGGGGATTAGTGAGGGACAATTGTGTCTCTCTTCCTCCAGCAGCTGAAAGCTGGTCTCTCTACTCTCCCTGCTGAGAGATTTCAGCTGCTGGAGGAAGAGACACAATTGTCATCTCTCACCAATCCCAATCCCTGTGTGCCCCCCCAGGGCTGGCTCTAATGTTAGCTCTGCTAGGTGAGTTGTAACTTTGTATCTCTCCCTGCAGTTCCTCCCATGCAGGAGGGCCGGCTGTACTGTCTTATTGCAGACACCAATCTTCTTCTGCCTTCCCCTGAAACACTGCATCTTCTCCCTCTGGCTGCACTACAGAGGAGTGGTTCTAGCACATGCACCCCTTCCATCTTCTGTCTGGGCCCCACTGTGTGCCCATTTTCCCCCCGCAGCTCTGCTGGCTTCCCTTATCTCCTCTCCTGCCGGCAGCTGCTGCAGGCTCACAAGGGGAGGTTTCAGGATAGAAAGTGAGGGAAGGGGCAGGTAAATATGTTATTGGTCCCTTCATTTCCTGAATGAACACAGTGAGTGATCGGTACCAATCACTCCTGCATCCATTCATCGCTGAAGCATAGTAAACTGTTTATTATGCTTCTGTTTGTGAATAAGCAGGAAGCCTCAAAGCACTTCCAATTCATTGGGAAGGGACTGATAAAATCTATGTCCTCAGTCACTTTGGGGGGGCTGTCAGGTAGGCTGTATCCCCATGATTTCTAACCGCATCCCTGACTCCAACTGCCCAGCCTGTATATTTTTTTCATCTCTCTTCCTCATTGCTCTGTCCCGGGTGAGTCTGTCACACTCTCCCTCATTGCTCTGTCTCCCTGACACAGTCACAGCCAATCAGCTGCATCCCCATGGGGTAGAGCTGCACAATTGATTACTAAAGACTCAAGATAAGATCGCAATTCAACCCTCCTCACGATCTTAAAACAGCATTTCCCCGATTCTATGTAACAAGTGCAGAGAGTTCTCTGCTCATTTTTGACAGTGGACAAAAAAAATCCAGGCCAAGTTTATTACAACATCTTTAGGCAGAGATAAAGAGAAACAATGTAACACTTAGTTCTTTTAGAGCAAAGGGATAAACTTTGGTCTGTAAATGAGGGCAGTTTAACCAGTTAAAGGCTAAACCTTTTTCTGACACTTGTTGCTTACAGGTTAAAATCAATATTTTTTTCTAGAAAAATACTTGGAACTCACATTTTTTTTTGAAAAAATACACTTTAATGAATTAAAAGAAAACGAAACAGTAAAGTTAACCCATTTTTTTTGTATAATGTGAAAGATGAAGGTACGCCGCGAGAATCGCGATCTTTAATCTAAGCAAAAAAATAGTGATTCTCATTTTAGCCAGAATCATGCAGCTCTACCATGGGGTGAAGAATTTACCGCCACATCTCTTCCATAGCTGCCTATTATCTTGTCCCAATGCAGTTTAGTGGGATTTATGTAGCTGGGCTTCCCATTCCCCTCCCCCACACTGCTTCCTGTCCAATGTAACTTTGCTTCTTCTACCTACACTGTCAGTTCCCTCCGCAATCCATGTATCAGCTCCTTCTTTGTAACCATTTACCAATTTGTTAAAAAATAAACTGTTATAAAAATATAATGAAGGGCTCATTCACACAGGTACCCTGCCTGTGTGGGGGAGGGGTTTAGGCTGGAGCCGCCTGTCATTCTATGGGGATGCAGTTCCTGTATGAACACAGCCGCAGGCCCTAATCTGACAGGTGTGCAGGTACAGGTGAGTGGCCCCCAAATGTGTGTTCAGGCTGTACACCTGAATCCCCACGCCTGTCACATTAGAACCAACAGCCATGTTCATACAGCTCCAGGTGGGTCATATACACATAAAGGAACCACGGATTCCCACTGTACAGACCACAGCACCCACGTGTATGATCCCCGACACCTCCCCCACATACAGATTTATTTATTAACTCCATTTTATCTTTTAGATTTAGCAGGAATCTTGTGAGTTATGTTGTATTTGTGTCTCTAATAATGATTTTATTGTATTTTCAGCTAAATATAGCTTGAATATCTACTTGGGGGGCCCTGTCATGAAGTCTGTAGGGGCCCCACGATTTGTATCAGCAACCCTGGTTGTATTACTTCAACCAATGGGATCGGTCATTTTCATTTGTTTCCCTTCAGCAGAGGAAAGCATGTGTTCATAACTGACATGGGTGGGGCTTAGTGCTAGTCATCTCATTGGAGGAGGGGAGATCAGGGGGTTTTAGTGTCTGGGTAAGGATAATGTCACCTCATTGGAGGAGGGGGATCAGGGGGTTTCTGGTGTCTGGGTAAGGATAGTCTCACCTCATTGGAGGAGGGGGATCAGGGGGTTTCCAGTGTCTGGGTAAGGATAGTCTCACATCATTGGAGGAGGGGGGATCAGGGGTTTCCGGTGTCTGGGTAAGGATAGTCTCACCTCATTGGAGGAGAGGGATCAGGGGGTTTCCAGTGTCTGGGTAAGGATAGTCTCACCTCATTGGAGGAGGGGGATCAGGGGGTTTCCAGTATCTGGGTAAGGATAGTCTCACCTCATTGGAGGAGAGGGATCAGGGGGTTTCCAGTGTCTGGGTAAGGATATTCTCACCTCATTGGAGGAGGGGGATCAGGGGGTTTCCAGTATCTGGGTAAGGATAGTCTCACCTCATTGGAGGAGGGGGATCAGGGGGTTTCTGGTGTCTGGGTAAGGATAGTCTCACCTCATTGGAGGAGGGGGATCAGGGGGTTTCCAGTGTCTGGGTAAGGATAGTCTCACATCATTGGAGGAGGGGGGATCAGGGGTTTCCGGTGTCTGGGTAAGGATAGTCTCACCTCATTGGAGGAGAGGGATCAGGGGGTTTCCAGTGTCTGGGTAAGGATAGTCTCACCTCATTGGAGGAGGGGGATCAGGGGGTTTCCGGTGTCTGGGTAAGGATAGTCTCACCTCATTGGAGGAGAGGGATCAGGGGGTTTCCAGTGTCTGGGTAAGGATATTCTCACCTCATTGGAGGAGGGGGATCAGGGGGTTTCCAGTATCTGGGTAAGGATAGTCTCACCTCATTGGAGGAGGGGGATCAGGGGGTTTCCGGTGTCTGGGTAAGGATAATGTCACCTCATTGGAGGAGGAGGATCAGCGGGTTTCCGGTGTCTGGGTAAGGATAGTCTCACCTCATTGGAGGAGGGGGATCAGGGGGTTTCCAGTATCTGGGTAAGGATAGTCTCACCTCATTGGAGGAGGGGGGATCAGCGGGTTTCCGGTGTCTGGGTAAGGATAGTCTCACCTCATTGGAGGAGGGGGATCAGCGGGTTTCCAGTGTCTGGGTAAGGATAGTCTCACCTCATTGGAGGAGGGGGATCAGGGGGTTTCCGGTGTCTGGGTAAGGATAGTCTCACCTCATTGGAGGAGGGGAGATCTGGGGGTTTTCAGTGTCTGGGTAAGGATAGTCTCACCTCATTGGAGGAGGGAGGATCAGGGGGTTTCTGGTGTCTGGGTAAGGATAGTCTCACCTCATTGGAGGAGGGGGATCAGGGGGTTTCCAGTATCTGGGTAAGGATAGTCTCACCTCATTGGAGGAGGGGGGATCAGGGGGTTTCCGGTGTCTGGGTAAGGATAGTCTCACCTCATTGGAGGAGGGGGATCAGGGGGTTTCCAGTGTCTGGGTAAGGATAGTCTCACCTCATTGGAGGAGGGGGATCAGGGGGTTTCCAGTGTCTGGGTAAGGATAGTCTCACCTCATTGGAGGAGGGGAGATCTGGGGGTTTTCAGTGTCTGGGTAAGAATAATCTCACCTCATTGGAGGAGGGGGATCAGGGGGTTTCCGGTGTCTGGGTAAGGATAGTCTCACCTCAGTGGAGGAGGGGGATTAGGGGGTTTCCGGTGTCTGGGTAAGGATAGTCTCACCTCATTGGAGGAGGGGGATCAGGGGGTTTCCTGTGTCTGGGTAAGGATAGTCTCAACTCATTGGAGGAGGGGGATCAGGGGGTTTCCTGTGTCTGGGTAAGGATAGTCTCAACTCATTGGAGGAGGGGGATCAGGGGGTTTCCTGTGTCTGGGTAAGGATAGTCTCAACTCATTGGAGGAGGGGGATCAGGGGGTTTCCAGTGTCTGGGTAAGGATAGTCTCACCTCATTGGAGGAGGGGGATCAGGGGGTTTCCTGTGTCTGGGTAATGATAGTGTCACTTCATTGGAGGAGGGGGATCAGGGGGTTTCCTGTGTCTGGGTAAGGATTAGGGATGAGCCGAACACCCCCCTGTTCGGTTCGCACCAGAACATGCGAACAGGAAAAAAATTCGTTCGAACACGCGAACACCGTTAAAGTCTATGGGACACGAACATGAATAATCAAAAGTGCTAATTTTAAAGGCTTATATGCAAGTTATTGTCATAAAAAGTGTTTGGAGACCTGGGTCCTGCCCCAGGGGACATGGATCAATGCAAAAAAAAGTTTTAAAAACGGCCGTTTTTTTCAGGAGCAGTGATTTTAATAATGCTTAAAGTCAAACAATAAAAGTGTAATATCCCTTTAAATTTCATACCTGGGGGGTGTCTATAGTATGCCTGTAAAGGGGCGCATGTTTCCCGTGTTTAGAACAGTCTGACAGCAAAATGACATTTTGAAGGAAAAAACACATTTAAAACTACCGCGGCTATTGCATTGCCGACAATACACATAGAAGTTCATTGATAAAAACGGCATGGGAATTCCCCACAGGGCAACCCCGAACCAAAATTAAAAAAAAAAAATTATGTGGGAGTCCCCCTAAATTCCATACAAGGCCCTTCAGGTCTGGTATGGATATTAAGGGGAACCCCAGCCAAAATTTAAAAAAAAAATGACGTGGGGTTCCCCCTAAATTCCATACCAGACCCTTCAGGTTTGGTATGGATTTTAAGGGGAACCCCGCGCCAAAAAAAAAAAAAAAACGGCGTGGGGTCCCCCCAAAAATCCATACCAGACCCTTATCCGAGCACGCAACCTGGCAGGCCGCAGGAAAAGAGGGGGGGACGAGAGTGCGCCCCCCCCCCCTCCTGAACCGTACCAGGCCACATGCCCTCAACATTGGGAGGGTGCTTTGGGGTAGCCCCCCAAAACACCTTGTCCCCATGTTGATGAAGACAAGGGCCTCATCCCCACAACCCTGGCCGGTGGTTGTGGGGGTCTGCGGGCGGGGGGCTTATCGGAATCTGGAAGCCCCCTTTAACAAGGGGACCCCCAGATCCCGCCCCCCCCTGTGTGAAATGGTAAGGGGGTACTTACCCCTACCATTTCACTAAAAAACTGTCAAAAATGTTAAAAATGACAAGAGACAGTTTTTGACAATTCCTTTATTTAAATGCTTCTTCTTTCTTCCTTCATCTTCTTCTGGTTCTTCTGGCTCTTTTGGTTCTTCCTCCGGCGTTCTCGTCCAGCATCTCCTCCGCGGCATCTTCTATCTTCTTCTCCTCGGGCCGCTCCGCACCCATGGCATGGGGGGAGGCTCCCGCTCTTCTCTTCATCTTCTTCATCTTCTTCTTCTTCTTCATCTCTTCTTCCTTCTTCTCTTCTTCATTTCTTCTCCGGGCCGCTCCGCAGCCATGCTGGCATGGTGGGAGGCTCCCGCTGTGTGACGGCATCTCTTCGTCTGACGGTTCTTAAATAATGGGGGGCGGGGCCACCCAGTGACCCCGCCCCCCTCTGACGCACGGGACATGACGGGACTTCCCTGTGGCATTCCCCGTGACAATATAATTTTGAACAGGTACATTTTTAACGTGTTTAGCTCCAGCCAAAAAATCTTTTTTAAGCTTTTTGGAAAACATAGGGAAGGGTTATCACCCCTGTGACATTTGTTTTGCTGTCTTTCCTCCTCTTCAGAAGATTTCACCTCATTTTTTGTCCCAATGAAAAATGTTTTTTGAAAATTTGTGTTTTTTTTGTGGAACAAGGATTGGAAAGCATCAGTGGAAAGGAGAAATTGTTTTCCCATATTAACTCTTACAGGAGAGAATTTCCCTTCCTAGGGGTAGATTTCATCTCACTTCCTGTTGTCTCCTTCCGTTTGCAAGTAGGAGTCGTTTGTAAGTTAGATGTTTGAAAGTAGGGTCCTGCCCTATATACTCAGCAGAAATTTGGGCCTTAGGTGTTGCTGTGGCCACAACACTGTAAGCCCTCACAGGGCCCTGCTGTGAAATATTAGATCAAGAATTGTAATTACATGCCCCTGTTGAACAGGAGCTGAAAAATTAGGCCTTAGGCACTGGTGCCACAACACTGCAACCCCTCACAGACACTCTAGTTGGAACGCAGGAACGAGCCCTGCTGCAAAGTATTGCATCAAAAATTGTAATTACACGCCCCTGTTAGACAGGGGCAGAAAAAGTGGGCCTTAGGCACTGGTGCTGGTGCCACAACACTGCAACCCCTCACAGACACTCTAGTTGGAACGCAGGAACGAGCCCTGCTGCAAAGTATTGCATCAAAAATTGTAATTACACGCCCCTGTTAGACAGGGGCAGAAAAATTGGGCCTTAGGCACTGGTGCTGGTGCCACAACACTGCAACCCCTCACAGACACTCTAGTTGGAACGCAGGAACGAGCCCTGCTGCAAAGTATTGCATCAAAAATTGTAATTACACGCCCTGTTAGACAGGGGCAGAAAAATTGGGCCTTAGGCACTGGTGCTGGTGCCACAACACTGCAACCCCTCATAGACACTCTAGTTGGAATGCAGGAACGAGCCCTGCTGCAAAGTATTACATCAAAAATTGTAATTACACGCCCCTGTTAAAAAGGGGCTGAAAAATTGTGCCTTAGGCACTGGTGGTGGTGCCCAGAACCAAAAATGTTCTTGCAAGCTATCAGCGTGATGATTGAGGAGGAAGAGGATAATTACTCAGGGATAGTCACTCAGCATCAGCATAGGCAGTCTTTGAACGGATCTAAGATTTCAAAAAAAATTATTCGGTTACATCAGCATCAGGTGCTTGGTAGCTGGTGGTGATCCAAGACCGATTCATTTTTATGAAGGTCAGCCGATCGACCGAGTCGGTGGACAGACGCACCCTGTGATCGGTTACCACGCCTCCAGCAGCACTGAATGTGCTTTCCGAAAGAACGCTGGATGCAGGACAGGCCAGTAGCTCAATTGCATACTGTGCAAGCTCTGGCCAGTGATCCATCCTAAAGACCCAGTAACCCAAAGGATTTTCGGTGCGAAAGGTGTCCAAGTCTGATCTTGCCCCTAGGTATTCCTGCACCATGTAAAACAGACGCTGGCGATGGTTGCTGGAACCGATCATACCTTGGGGCTGCGGACCAAAAAATTGTCTGAACGCATCGGTCAGACGGCCACCTTCTCCACCGCTCCTTCTTTGACTGACCGAAGCCTCAGCAACACGTTGTCCAGAAACAGGAGTTTGTAACCTCCCAGTCTCTGGGAACGCGTTGCACAGACCTTTCTGCAAGGCCTCCCGAAGATGTTTCATCCTCTGCTCCCTCTGCGATGGCAAGATAAGGTCCGCAACCTTACCCTTGTAACGTGAATCAAGGAGGGTTGCCAGCCAGTATTGGTCCTTCTCCTTGATACCACGAATACGAGGATCCTTATGCAGGCTTTGCAGGATCAGGGAGGCCATGCAGCGTAGGTTTGCTGAGGCATTCGGTCCGGAGTCCTCTGGGTCACTAAGGACGACATGGTCCGCAGCCACCTCCTCCCAGCCACGTACAAGTCCATATGTTTCTTGGGACTGATCCCTTAAAGACTGCTGCTGATGCTGAGTGCCAGGCTCCACCTCCATACTGACACAATCTTCCTCCTCCTCCTCCTCCTCCTCTTCCTGTGTGATCGGCGGGCACGCAGGAACACTGTCTGGATAAAGGGGGCCTTGAGAGCTAAGGAAGTCCTCCTCTTCCTGCCTCTGTTCTGCCTCAAGTGCCCTGTCCATTATTCCACGCAGCGTGTGCTCCAACAGGTGGACAAGGGGGACAGTGTCACTGATGCATGCACTGTCACTGCTCACCATCCTCGTGGCCTCCTCGAATGGTGACAGGACAGTGCATGCATCCCTGATCATGGCCCACTGGCGTGGGGAAAAAAACCAAGCTCCCCTGACCCTGTCCTGGTGCCATAGTGGCACAGGTACTCATTAATGGCCCTCTGCTGCATGTGCAGCCGCTGCAGCATGGCCAACGTTGAGTTCCACCTGGTAGGCATGTCACAGATTAGGCGGTTCTTGAGCAGGTTAAACTCCTTTTGGAGGTCCGTCAGCCGAGCACTGGCATTATATGACCGGGGGAAATGCACACAGACTTTCCTGGCCTGCCTCAGGACATCCTGTAACCCCGATTACCTGCCCAAGAACCGCTGCACCACCAAGTTAAGGACGTGAGCCAAACAGGGCACATGGGTCATTTGTCCCTGTCGGAGGGCAGAGAGGAGGTTGGTGCCATTGTCGCAAACCACCATTCCTGCCTTAAGTTGGCGTGGCGTCAACCACCTCTGAACCTGCCCCTGCAGAGCTGACAGAACCTCTGCCCCAGTGTGGCTCCTGTCCCCCAAGCACACCAGCTCAAGCATCGCATGGCATCTTTTGGCCTGCGTACTTGCGTAGCCCCTTGAACGACTATGGAGCACCGCTGGTTCCGAGGAAGAGGCCATGGAGGAAGAAGAAGAGGAGAGGGTGGAGAGAGGTGTGTCACAATCATTAGCATTTTGGAGGCGTGGTGGCGGAACAACCTCCAACACTACTGCACCTTGTCCTGCATCCTTCCCAGTTGCCAGCAGAGTCACCCAATGCGCCGTGAAACTTAGGTAACGTCCCTGTCCATGCCTGCTGAACCATGAGTTAGCGGTAATATGCACCTTACCGCTGACCGCCCTGTCCAGCGAGGCATGGACATTGCCTTCCACATGCCGGTAGAGAGCCGGAATCGCCTTCCGTGAGAAAAAGTGGCGTTTGGGTACCTGCCACTGAGGAACCGCACATTCCACAAACTCACGGAAGGGGGCAGAGTCTACCAACTGAAAAGGCAGCAGTTGAAGTGCTAGCAATTTTGCCAAGCTAGCATTCAACCGCTGGGCATGTGGATGGCTGGGAGCAAACTTCTTTCGGCGGTGCAGCAGCTGGGGCAGGGAAATTTGCCTGGTACAATCTGACGTCAGTGTACCAAAAGCAGATTGCCCACAAGTACTTGGCTGTGACACACCTAATTCTACACCTTCATTCCTCTCACTGCAGGTCTCAGAGAGGACTGGAGGTCTAGTGGGGTTGGAAATCTCAGCTGATGAGGAGCAAGGAGAGATCCTCTTTGTTCTTTGGTGTGGGTCTTTTAGATACGCTTGCCAACGAACTGCATGGCAGGTCAACATATGTCTGGTCAAGCATGTGGTACCCAAGCGGGAGATGTTTTGGCCACGTGAGATACGCTTGAGACATATGTTGCAAATAGCAGTGGTGCGATCTGATGCACTCGTCTCAAAAAAGGCCCACACCAAAGAACTTTTTGAATAACGCGCAGAGACTGCAGCGCCCTGCACATGTGGAGCTTTGGGGTGTGATGCAGTCAATGTGCTGCCCTTAGGCTGGCCCCTGGAGGGCATCCTGCCTCGTTGGTGATGTGCCGCCTCCTCCTCCTCCTCCTCCTCCTCCTCCTCCTCTCTCCTATCAGGCACCCACGTTGAGTCAGTGACCTCATCATCCCCTCCCTTCTCATCACTGGAGCAAACCTGGCAGTATGCTGCAGCAGGGGGAGCATGACTGCCAGATTGCTGTCCTTCTTGGGCACCCCCTCTGTCCGTGCTCATGTTACTGCCTTCATCGAGCTCAGTATCATCATCAGAGCCTTCCAAACGCTGGGCATCCTCCTGGAGCATGTACCCAACACTGTGGTCAAACAGTTCGAGGGACTCCTCAGGAGGACATGGTGGAGCTAGGGAAGGAGTCACTGATGACATTGAGCCGAGGGAAGAGGCCGCTGCTTTGCCAGACAATGCACCCTGGGCATGGGTGAGAGAGGATGAGGAGGATGAGGACGGCTTGGTCATCCACTCGACCAAGTCTTCCGCATGTTGCGGCTCAACACGGCCAGCTGCCGAAAAAAAGGCCAAGCATGTCCCATGGCCATGTGCTGATGAGGATGCACGTCTCCATGACCAGCACTAGACACAGAGCCTGCTTGCCCTCTCTTATTGGCTTGTGGCTGTCTGCCTCTCCTTCTTGGCCTTCCAGACATACTAATGGCCTGTAGCTGCACTAAGCTGGGATATATATATCTATATATATATATGTACTGATACTGCAGCTAGCAAAATCAACTGCTTGCCTGTAGCATGTGAACACCACCAACCTTCTACAGGTAGCTTTAGCTGAACACTGTGAGGTGGACGCACCCCACTAACTTGTAGGTTTAGCTGAACACTGTGAGCAGGACGCACTGCACTAAATGTAAATAGTCTAGCTGCCTGACCGTGGTACTAATAGGATCAAAAGAACACCAGTAATTTTCTTTAGGTAGCTGTAAATACTGTAACAAGACAAGCCTGCCTGTCAGTAGGAAGATAACAGGAACGGATCTAGCTGAACACTGTGAGCAGGACGCACTGCACTAAATGTAAATAGTCTAGAAGATAACAGGAACGGATCTAGCTGAACACTGTGAGCAGGACGCACTGTACTAAATGTAAATAGCAGGAACGGATCTAGCTGAACACTGTGAGCAGGACGCACTGCACTAAATGTAAATAGCAGGAACGGATCTAGCTGAACACTGTGAGCAGGACGCACTGCACTAAATGTAAATAGCAGGAACGGATCTAGCTGAACACTGTGAGCAGGACGCACTGCACTAAATGTAAATAGTCTAGAAGATAACAGGAACGGATCTAGCTAAACTGAATACAGTGTATATATATATATGCAACACCTGGGATGCATATATATACACAATACACTGTAAGTGCTGCTAACTGACTGACTGTTCTGCCTAATCTATCTAACTCAAATCAAATGACACTGTCTCTCTCTCTCTCTATCTCTCAGCACACCGGAACACACACTACACAGGGCCGCCGTGCAGGCGGCCTTATATAGTGTGGGGTGTGTACTAAATCCCCTGAGCCATAATTGGCCAAAGCCTCCTTGGCTTTGGCCAATTACGGCTCTCTGTTCAGGCGGCGCTGTGATTGGCCAAGCATGCGGGTCATAGTGCATGCTTGGCCAATCATCAGCAAGCAATACACTGCGATGCCGCAGTGAATTATGGGCCGTGACGCGCCACACGAATTTGGAGTGAACGGCCCATGTCGTTCGCAATCCGGCGAACGACCGAACAGCCGATGTTCGAGTCGAACATGGGTTCAACTCGAACACGAAGCTCATCCCTAATTAGCAGTACAAATTCATAAAAAACTCATCCATTGATAATAATTATATAAACATAAACAATTGCGCTTAGTGAGCCAAACTTGTCTAGGTATCAGTTTGATGTATACCCGACGCGTTTCATGGCTCACGCCAATCATCAGGTGTGAAATGCTCTGAAATTAAATCCATAACATATCTATAAATATAGGATACCCTTTAAATGGAGAACCATCTCTCAAAAAAAGGTCTATAACTTACAAAGCGGCCCAACAGTGATGCCCAACCTATGTCCGAGGGAGGACGGGGGACAGGGATGATGATCTCCCCGGGGCTGAGGTGAGGAATCCCATCCAGACCAGAGACAGCAGCCAGCTGAAGACCAGGTGAAGACCAGGTGACCATATCATGACCATGTGAATCCGGTGTATGCTTGACACCTTCTATTCTCACCTTCTATACAGATATACGACTGTTTGTCTTTTTCCCCCATTCCTTGTGGGATTTGCACTTTTGGACATAGACAACCCTATTGTGTGAGCCGAGTCTTCATCACCTGCCTCATCACTGCTTACTCCCTATCACCAGGATTCCCACCATTTCCCCCATGACTTACATTGATATCTATCAATTACTACTTTGGGAAACTTCTTGAACCCGGATCACACCCCCCATCTCATACTGAATCAACCCCCCTTATTTTCATCTGCGGAGATTGATTTATACTGAGTGGTAACTCTTCTACCATTGTGCTCATCTATTTCCCTATTATAGGTGCCCCTCCCCCATAGATTTGGTGGCTTTTGATTGATGTGTGGAGGGTGAATGTCTGTGGTAGATATTTGTGTCTTCAGACAATGTTGTCTAATTCTAATTGAAGAATGTGGTGGAGGTTGTACTTTTTATTGTTACCAGTGTCTATGTGGGATTATTTACCCCCTTGCCACCCAGGCCAATTCTGACATTTCTCTCCTACAAGGAAAAATCATCATTGTTTGCTAGAAAATTACATAAAACCCCCAAACATTATATATATATATTCTAGCAGAGACCCTACAGAATAGGTAGGTACACATACATGAGATATATAGTATAGGTAGGTACACATACATGATATATATAGTGTAGGTAGGTACACATACATGAGATATATAGTATAGGTAGGTACACATACATGATATATATAGTGTAGGTAGGTACACATACATGATATATATATAGTGTAGGTAGGTACACATACATGATATATATATAGTGTAGGTAGGTACACATACATGATATATATATAGTGTAGGTAGGTACACATACATGATATATATATAGTGTAGGTAGGTACACATACATGATATATATATAGTGTAGGTAGGTACACATTCATGATATATATAGTGTAGGTAGGTACACATACATGATATATATAGTGTAGGTAGGTACACATACATGATATATATAGTGTAGGTAGGTACACATTCATGATATATATAGTATAGGTAGGTACACATACAGACGCTCACTTACCTCTCACAGAGATGTCACTTTGTGTGCGGAAACATCCAGACATAACCCGGCTCTGCAATGTGATTGATATGAATATTTGCTGTGGGCTTTGTGAGGGAAACCTTCTTCTTCCCATTACAACTTTCTCCCAGCAGAGGGCAGCAGATTTTCCTCAACAATTTTGCCCCACCCATTTTTCCTTCTATCCTGACAAGTGCTCCACTCCTTGCTGAAGAGAAACACCCCCATAACAGGATCTTACCACCCCTGTACCATGATATTACCACCCCCCATAACAGGATATTACCACCCCTGTACCATGATATTACCACCCCCCATAACAGGATATTACCACCCCTGTACCATGATATTACCACCCCCCATAACAGGATATTACCACCCCTGTACCATGATATTACCACCCCCCATAACAGGATATTACCACCCCTGTACCATGATATTACCACCCCCCATAACAGGATATTACCACCCCCAAAACAGGATATTGCCACCCATGTACCATGATATTACCACCCCCCATAACAGGATATTACCACCCCTGTAGCATGATATCACCACCCCCCATAACAGGATATTACCACCCCTGTACCATGATATTACCACCCCCCATAACAGGATATTACCACCCCTGTACCATGATATTACCACCCCCCATAACAGGATATTACCACCCCTGTACCATGATATTACCACCCCCCATAACAGGAGATTACCACCCCTGTAGCATGATATCACCACCCCCCATAACAGGATATTGCCACCCATGTACCATGATATTACCACCCCCCCATAGCAGGATATTACCACCCCCCATAACAGGATATTGCCACCCATGTACCATGATATTACCACCCCCCCATAGCAGGATATTACCACTCCCCAATACCAGGAGACTACCACCCCCATACCAATATATTACCCCATAACATAATATTACCACCCCATATCAGGATATTACCACCCCATACAAAGATATTACCACCCCCATACCAGGATATTACCATACCCATACCAGGATATTACCACCCTCCATACCAGGATATTACCACCCCCCATACCAGGATATTACCACCCTCCATACCAGGATATTACCACCCCCCATACCAGGATATTACCACCCCCCATACCAGGATATTACCACCCCCCATACCAGGATATTACCACCCCCCATACCAGGATATTACCACCCCATACAAAGATATTACCACCCCCATACCAGGATATTACCACCCTCCATACCAGGATATTACCACCCCCCATACCAGGATATTACCACCCCCCATACCAGGATATTACCACCCCCCATACCAGGATATTACCACCCCCCATACCAGGATATTACCACCCCATACAAAGATATTACCACCCCCATACCAGGATATTACCACCCCCCATACCAGGATATTACCACCCTCCATACCAGGATATTACCACCCCCATACAAAGATATTACCACCCCCATACCAGGATATTACCACCCTCCATACCAGGATATTACCACCCCCCATACCATGATATTACCACCCCCATACAAAGATATTACCACCCCCATACCAGGATATTACCACCCCCCATACCAGGATATTACCACCCTCCATACCAGGATATTACCACCCCCCATACCAGGATATTACCACCCTCCATACCAGGATATTACCACCCCCCATACGAGGATATTACCACCCTCCATACCAGGATATAACCACCCTCCATACCAGGATATTACCACCCCCCATACCAGGATATTACCACCCTCCATACCAGGATATTACCACCCCCCATACCAGGATATTACCACCCCCAATACCAGGATATTACCACCCTCCATACCAGGATATTACCACCCTCCATACCAGGATATTACCACCCTCCATACCAGGATATTACCACCCCCCATACCAGGATATAACCACCCCCAATACCAGGATATTACCACCCTCCATACCAGGATATAACCACCCTCCATACCAGGATATTACCACCCCCCATACCAGGATATTACCACCCTCCATACCAGGATATTACCACCCTCCATACCAGGATATTACCACCCCCCATACCAGGATATAACCACCCCCAATACCAGGATATTACCACCCTCCATACCAGGATATTACCACCCTCCATACCAGGATATTACCACCCCCCATACCAGGATATTACCACCCTCCATACCAGGATATTACCACCCCCCATACCAGGATATTACCACCCCCCATACCAGGATATTACCACCCTCCATACCAGGATATTACCACCCTCCATACCAGGATATTACCACCCCCCATACCAGGATATTACCACCCTCCATACCAGGATATTACCACCCCCCATACCAGGATATTACCACCCCCCATACCAGGATATTACCACCCCCCATACCAGGATATTACCACCCCCCATACCAGGATATTACCATCCCCATACCAGGATATTACCACCCCCCATACCAGGATATTACCACCCTCCATACCAGGATATTACCACCCCCCATACGAGGATATTACCACCCTCCATACCAGGATATTACCACCCCCCATACCAGGATATTACCACCCCCCATACCAGGATATTACCACCCCCCATACCAGGATATTACCACCCCCCATACCAGGATATTACCACCCCCCATACCAGGATATTACCACCCTCCATACCAGGATATTACCACCCCCCATACCAGGATATTACCACCCCCCATACCAGGATATTACCACCCCCCATACCAGGATATTACCACCCCCCATACCAGGATATTACCACCCTCCATACCAGGATATTACCACCCCCCATACCAGGATATTACCACCCCCCATACCAGGATATTACCACCCCCCATACCAGGATATTACCACCCCCCATACCAGGATATTACCACCCTCCATACCAGGATATTACCACCCCCCATACCAGGATATTACCACCCCCCATACCAGGATATTACCACCCCCCATACCAGGATATTACCACCCCCCATACCAGGATATTACCACCCTCCATACCAGGATATTACCACCCCCCATACCAGGATATTACCACCCTCCATACCAGGATATTACCACCCCCCATACCAGGATATTACCACCCCCACGCAGCAAGGAGCTGATTATGAATAAGTTATGAGAGATCTTGGCTGAAGAAAACCTTGGTGTTGGTTGGAGGAGCAGACCCAAGGTCTAGGCGTGAGGCCTGAAGCAGCCGTGTGACAAGTGAGTAAGCAAGAAGGCTGAAGTATTGTGTGAGATACAGTAATGGTGGAACCTCTGTGTGGGAAATTGCTGTCTCTTGTGATTTTTTCTGTTCCTATAAATAGAGCTGCCATGTACTTAAAAATGCAGTTCTGGACTGGGGCAATTTCTTGAAAACGCATGCACCACTTGAGTTTAATCACCCCAATCTTCACAATATGTATATATTATATAGTCACAAGTATTGGGACGCCTGCCTTTACACACACATGAACTTTAATGGCATCCCAGTCTTATGCTGGCCATACACTATACGAAAAATCGGCCGAACACATTTTCGAAAAACGAACGTTGGACCGTGACCGCAAACGATCGTGCCATCATGTAATGACCGATAAATTGTTCAGTGGACATGAATAAATCATTTTTTGTTCGTTTTTTTACATATACCTAGTGCAGACAGTTCGGATGGGAAACACATTAACCTTGCAATTTATCGTACGTTCGGCAGAAATTTTCCCGTTCGTTTTTTTTCCACAAAAACGTCACAAATGATTATCGATTTGTGCCCATTAACTTGCCGAAAAACGAACAAAGTGTCTATATGAACGATTTTTCGGCTGATTTTTCGTATAGTGTATGGCCAGCATTAGTCCGGAGGGTTCAATATTGAGTTGGCTCCGCCCTTTGCAGCTATAACATCTTCAACTCCTCTGGGAAGGCCATCCACAAGGTTTAGGAGGGTGTCTATGGGAATGTTTGACCATTCTTCCAGAAGAGCATTTGTGAGGTCAGGCACTGATGTTGGACGAGAAGGCCTGGGTCTCAGTCTCCACTCCAATTCATCCCAAAGGTGTTCTGTCGGGTTGAGGTCAGGACTCTGTGCAGGCCAATTGGGTTCATCCACCCCAAACTTGTTCATCTGTGTCTTTATGGACCTTGCTTTTTGCACTAGTGCACAGACATGTTGAAACAGGAAGGGGCCGTCCCCCAAACTGTTCCCACAAAGTTGGGAACATGAAATTGTCCAAAATGTCTCGGTATGCTGACACCTTAAGAGTTCCCTTCACTGGAACTAAGGGGCCAATCCCAACCCCTGAGGGGCCAAGCCAACCCCTGGAAAACAACCCCACACCATCAGTGGCAGCCTGTCCAATAGGGGCACATGGGCACCGCCCACCTATCCATGTGTCCAGCCCCCTAATCTACATGCAGGGCACCAGCCACATGGATTCCAATGGGGTTGGAAAGGCTCTAATAGGCCTAAAAAAAAGGGTGGGCTTGTGGTGAAGAGCACTGTGCTCCGAGCCCACCCAGTTGTGTGACAATAGCGAATGAATATTCACTATTCTCACACTGATCCTCCACCCAGCCAATCAGGAAGTGAGTCCTGAGACCCATCACCTGATTGGCTGAAAGGACAGGTGATCCTTTTGGATGCCTAGGAGGAGGAGGCAGAAGATGCATGGTGGAAGCCACCATCATGCAGAGGAGGAGAAGACACCCTCCCATGGCCCATCACCCATAGGGGCGCTGCTCGCAACCTACATGGGGTAAGTGCGGGGTTGGATGACTGGCTAACAGACTCCCAGGGGGGAGGGTGACCCAACCAATTGGGAGCAGGGGGTGGAGCCACCGTCCAACCAGGGGGGGTAGTTGTTTTCTCCCCCTAAAAAAAAACCCACCAGCTGCCACTGCACATCATAATCCCCCATCCACCAAATGATTGGGACCAGTGCACAAAGCAAGGTCCATAAAGACATGGATGAACCTGATGGGCCTGCACAGAGTCCTGACCTCGACCTCGATAGAACACCTTTGGGATGAATTAGAGCGAAGACTGTGAGCCAGGCCTTCTCGTCCAACATCAGTGCCTGACCTCACAGACACTCTTCTGGAAGAATGGTCAAACATTCCCATAGACACCCTCCTAAACCTTGTGGACGGCTTCCCAGAAGAAGTGAAGCTGTTATAGCTGAAAAGGGGCGGAGCCAACTCAATATTGAACCCTCCGGACTAAGACTGGGATGTCATTAAAGTTCATGTGTGTGTAAAGGCAGGCGTCCCAATACTTTTGGAAAAATAGTGTTTCTCATTGCTGCTGACTGATTGAAAATGATAAAATTTTGCCCTGACCGATCGACTCAGTTTGATCAAATCCTATCGAAATTGATTGGATTAGACGTTAAGGCTATTCAATTGTTTGTGGATTTGATTGTTTCGATGGAATCACACAAAATGCAGCAAGCTTTATACGCACATAAAGGCATCACAATGGTATCAACAAGGTTTATTGAAATACGTAAATATTTTTTGCATATGAATTTGTACTGCATTAAAAAAATATTACATTTGAGTGCATCTGAGTGTTGTACACTGCACACCCTACACACCCTACACACCCCGCACACCCTACACACCCCGCACACCCCGTACACCCCGCACACCCTACACACCCCGCACACCCCGTACACCCTGTACACCCTGCACACCCTACACACCCTACACACCCCGTACACCCTGTACACCCCGCACACCCCGCACACCCCGCACACCCTACACACCCTGTACACCCCGCACACCCCGCACACCCTACACACCCTGTACACCCTGTACACCCCGCACACCCCGCACACCCTGTACACCCCGCACACCCCGCACACCCTGTACACCCCGCACACCCCGCACACCCTACACACCCTGTACACCCCGCACACCCTACACACCCTACACACCCTGCACACCCTGCACACCCTGCACACCCTACACACCCCATACACCTTGTACACCCCGCACACCCTACACACCCCGCACACCCCACACACCCCGCACACCCCGCACACCCCACACACCCTGCACACCCCGTACACCCTACACACCCTACACACCCTACACACCCCGCACACCCCGCACACCCCGTACACCCTGCACACCCTGCACACCCTACACACCCCGCACACCCTGTACACCCCGCACACCCCGCACACCCTGTACACCCTGTACACCCTACACACCCCGCACACCCTACACACCCCGCACACCCCGTACACCCCGCACACCCTACACACCCCGCACACCCCGTACACCCTGTACACCCTGCACACCCTACACACCCTACACACCCCGTACACCCTGTACACCCCGCACACCCCGCACACCCCGCACACCCTACACACCCTGTACACCCCGCACACCCCGCACACCCTACACACCCTGTACACCCTGTACACCCCGCACACCCCGCACACCCTGTACACCCCGCACACCCCGCACACCCTGTACACCCCGCACACCCCGCACACCCTACACACCCTGTACACCCCGCACACCCTACACACCCTGCACACCCTGCACACCCTGCACACCCTACACACCCCATACACCTTGTACACCCCGCACACCCTACACACCCCGCACACCCCACACACCCCGCACACCCCGCACACCCCGCACACCCTACACACCCTGCACACCCCGTACACCCTACACACCCTACACACCCCGCACACCCCGCACACCCCGTACACCCTGCACACCCTGCACACCCTACACACCCCGCACACCCTGTACACCCCGCACACCCTACACACCCCGCACACCCCGCACACCCCGTACACCCCGCACACCCCACACACCCCGCACACCCTGCACACCCCGTACACCCTGCACACCCTGCACACCCTACACACCCCGCACACCCCGCACACCCTACACACCCTACACACCCTACACACCCTGCACACCCCGTACACCCTGCACACCCTACACACCCCACACACCCCGCACACCCTACACACCCCACACACCCTGCACACCCCGCACACCCTACACACCCCGCACACCCCGCACACCCCGTACACCCCGCACACCCTACACACCCTGCACACCCCGCACACCCCGTACACCCCGTACACCCCGTACACCCCGCACACCCCGCACACCCCGCACACCCCGTACACCCCGCACACCCCGCACACCCTGCACACCCTGCACACCCTGTACACCCCGCACACCCTGCACACCCCACACACCCTGCACATAGTTGTCAACAGTCCCAATTTTCTCGGGACAATCCAGATTTTGGGACCCTCGTCCCAATTAAAGCTTGTCCCTGTTTTCCCGGGATTTTGGTTTTGTCCCGAGAAAATCGGGAATGTTTTTGGCAAAAAACGGCAACGGCTACACAAACATGGCCGCCGTCGCCTACACGAGTGTATTTCCCCCTTGTGTTCAGTGCAGAGGAGAGGGGCAGCCAATCGGCTTCTCTCTTCAGTGTACAAATAGAAAATTCTATTGTACACTGAAGTCTATTGGCTGCAGGGATTGGCGACCCCTCCCCTCTCTCCACTGAACTGGCTCCCCCTTGCACCCTGTCCCCCCGTGTCACCACCATACCTGCACCCCCCTCCCCCCATGTCACCACCATACCTGCACCCACTCCCCCATGTCACCACCATACCTGTTTCCCCCCTCCCCCTGTGTCACCACCATACCTGCACCCCCCTCCCCCCCATGTCACCACCATACCTGCACCCACTCCCCCCATGTCACCACCATACCTGCACCCACTCCCCCTTTGTCACCACCATACCTGCACCCCCCTCCCCCCATGTCACCACCATACCTGCACCCACTCCCCCCATGTCACCACCATACCTGCACCCACTCCCCCTTTGTCACCACCATACCTGCACCCCCCTCCCCCCATGTCACCACCATACCTGCACCCACTCCCCCCATGTCACCACCATACCTGCACCCACTCCCCCTATGTCACCACCATACCTGCACCCCCCTCCCCCCATGTCACCACCATACCTGCACCCACTCCCCCCATGTCACCACCATACCTGCACCCACTCCCCCCATGTCACCACCATACCTGCACCCACTCCCCCCATGTCACCACCATACCTGCACCCACTCCCCCTTTGTCACCACCATACCTGCTCCCCCCTCCCCCCGTGTCACCACCATACCTGCACCCACTCCCCCTATGTCACCACCATACCTGCACCCCCCTCCCCCCATGTCACCACCATACCTGCACCCACTCCCCCCATGTCACCACCATACCTGCACCCACTCCCCCTTGTCACCACCATACCTGCACCCCCCTCCCCCCATGTCACCACCATACCTGCACCCACTCCCCCCATGTCACCACCATACCTGCACCCACTCCCCCTTGTCACCACCATACCTGCACCCACTCCCCCCATGTCACCACCATACCTGCACCCACTCCCCCCATGTCACCACCATACCTGCTCCCCCCTCCCCCCGTCTTACCACCATACCTGCACCCCCAGTGTCACCACCATACCTGCACCCCCCATGTCACCACCATACCTGCACCCCCCTCCCCCCATGTCACCACCATACCTGCTCCCCCCTCCCCCCATGTCACCACCATACCTGCACCCCCCTCCCCCCATGTCACCACCATACCTGCTCCCCCCTCCCCCCGTCTTACCACCATACCTGCTCCCCCAGTGTCACCACCATACCTGCACCCCCCATGTCACCACCATACCTGCACCCCCCTCCCCCCATGTCACCACCATACCTGCACCCCCCTCCCCCCATGTCACCACCATACCTGCACCCCCCTCTCCCCATGTCACCACCATACCTGCACCCACTCCCCCATGTCACCACCATACCTGCACCCACTCCCCCTATGTCACCACCATACCTGCACCCCCCTCCCCCATGTGTCACCACCATACCTGCACCCCCCCATGTCACCGCCATATCTGCACCCCCTTCCCCCATGTCACCACCATACCTGCACCCCCCTCCCCCCATGTCACCACCATACCTGCACCCCCTTCCCCCATGTCACCACCATATCTGCACCCCCCTCCCCCTGTGTCACCACCATACCTGTTTCCCCCCTCCCCCCGTGTCACCACCATACCTGCACCCTCCTCCCCGTGTCCTTACCATACCTGCACCTCCCTCCTCCCCGTGTCACCACCATACATGCACCCCCCTCCCCCCCATGTCGCCACTATACCTGCACCCCCTCCCCCCATATCACCACCATACCTGCACCCCCTCCCCCCATATCACCACCCTACCTGCAGCCCCCTCCCCATGTCACCACCATACCTGTTCCCCCTCCTCCCCATGTCAACACCATGCCTGCACCTGCCTCCCCCCATGTCACCACCATGCCTGCACCCCTTCCTGCCTAGTCACCACCATGCCTGCACCCCCTCCGGCCTAGTCACCACCATGCCTGCACCCCCAAATTACCACCATGCCTCCACCCTTCCCCAAGTCAACCTGTAACACCCCAAGTCACCATGCCTCCACCCACACACCTCTCCCCCTTGTCACCACTCTTGAGGAGATGTAGCTAGACTGTAGCCAACACTCTATCTGAAGCCAACACTCCGCTGGGGACACCTGACATAAGAGGCACTCCGCTGGGGACACCTGACGTAAGAGGCACTCCGCTGGGGACACCTGATGTAAGAGGCACTGTCCTGGGGACACCTGATGTAAGAGGCACTGTCCTGGGGACACCTGATGTAAGAGATACTGTCCTGGGGACACCTGATGTAAGGAGGCACTGTCCTGGGGATACCTGACGTAGGATGTACTGTACTGGGGACACCTGATGTAAGGAGGCACTTTGCTGGGG